>CAIGRO010170982.1:0-12039 GCA_903798355.1 Fraxinus baroniana
AGCTTGGGAATTGAGTTTTAATTAGTTGGGCTTGGGAATTGGGAACTTAGATTTTGGATTGAATTTGGACTATTTATTTATTCAAGTAACTATTGGATCTTTTGTTTAGATCTAAGATTTTTGTATGGTTGAATTTTAAAGCGCAAGTTATTGGGCAATATTTATTAAAGAAAAAAAAAAATTTAATTTTGCGAGAGCGAAACTGAAAAATACATTACAAATTAATTAGGAATAGTGGATCAGCGGACAATATTGGGGGGCCCCCCGCCCTCCCCCCTATCTCCGTCTCTGCACCTTTCTAATAGGGAATGTCATAGTAGGATGCTTCCTTGAAATAAGATTATTCACTTGTGCACTTCGAGTGAATTTTTAACGAATGCATGGTTACACCCCTTAGGTGCCTCTCAACGATGATTTTACTTATTAACAAGATAAGAATAGTTCATTCAGTTCAACAATTAAATATATAATTTAAAGATATTTTAAATTCTTTCAACTGATACAAACTAGAAATAAGTTTGACAGGAAACTAAACTCAAAAACACTGGCCACAATCCACCGTAGACATATATCTACAGTAATTTATTTATAATTTCTGATATTTATGGAAAATGGAAAGGAGGCCAAAGGTATTGTATACCTACTTCACGTGCGATATTAATTAATTTCTAAAAGTCATAAAGGTTCCATATGCTGCATTTATTGAGCTGAAAACAAGACAACAAATTGTCCAAAGGATAGGGATTTTCTAACATAACAAAAAGCCATTTGCCAGAGCAACACAATATAAGGTTCATTTGCTTCCTGTAAGGGGATATTCCAAGTTGTTTTACCTAACATGTATAACATAAAATAGGGAAAGTGAAAATTCTCGTCTTAAAAAACTCTTATGAAACTGTAAATATTTCATTAATTGAACATTATTAAATTCATCATGAAACTATGCCACATACGTTGCCAAACAACCAGGAGATTATAGATAGTTATTGTCAAGAAGTTTGTCATCCTCACACAAATGATTACAATTTGATGTAAAAACAAATACAGTGGAACCAATGTGCATGGAACTTATTCATGCCTATCATGATCAAACCGAAAAAATAAAGGATGCATAGTATTAGACCTCATTTACTCTCTGGTAATAAGTACATGAACTTGAAATATTTTCAAAATATCACAATGATTGAGTTCAACCTTACCTTGATAACAGAAAACCTGTCAGGTTTTACTTCGAAATTTGCAATTCTTTCAATTACGGTCTCCAGTAAGATCTTCAATTTGTGATTGTATCCAAGTACAGTGACCTAAAAGAGGAATAATATGATGTAAAAGAAAAGAACAGTTGATCATTGGGCATACCCTTGGCTCCGAAATATTCATACAACTTTATTGATATCAAAAATAATCATCCAGACCGTTTACACTACTCAACTAATACACCATTAAATCATTCAAGATATCATCTGTAAGTTACGCACAACATGCTGATTCTTGACTAAACATTTTTAAACTCCAGATGTACCAATAAGAGACATGCCAATCTTCATTTAAGTGAGTACTACGTAACTACTATCACGTGACTACCTTTCAAACACAGGTTAAAAATTTGAAGTGGATAGGGTATTTGCGTCTACGGTAGTGGCAGTGGTACAATTGGCAGGAGAACTGGGGAAGTGCAAGAGAGATTGTAACAAGGGAGCCCAGAAGTAATAATAGAAGGCAGGTCTCATACTGGGGAGGAAAGGAATGGTTGGGTTAAGAAATTGACTTAGGATTTGTTGAGTGTATGTCGGTCACACAAAGATGAGCTCTCGTGGAAATGTTGGTGATGCTACAGAATGAGGGGCCTGGGTTCGCAGCGAGCTGCAAAACAACTAAATTTGGAGGCTGGAATCAACTCTGAGTTGACTGCAAAAAATCCCAAGTTAAAGGCTGTTCATAATATCCATATGAGAACAAACCTGAATATATGTAATTCCTGATCTGTTTTGAACTTATGAACCAGAAAAGTAGAAGAGCAAGACATTGGGTTCCATAATCAGAATTGCCATGGGAATGTGTTGGCACCCCCTTTCCCCAAAAAATGTAAAATAAAATAAGATGTCCAATAGCTTTGCACAATTGCACCATTTGGCGACAGACATTCAAAATAGTTCTTGTCAGAATTCAATCAATTCACACGGTGAACATATTCCCAGGGAATCCAAATTAGTTGTTTTCAAATATTTCATCTGCTACGGGGTTAATTTTGACCATCACTGAGCCTTTGGCTTTAAACTCTCTCTCAACTAGATAAAATGAATACCTAAACATGATGAATACAATATTTGATGGAGTTTTGAGTGCTGTATCACTATCACATACAATGATACAAATGATATGAAAGGAAGCACTGAACAGAGATGAGAGCTGGCGTTCTATAATTATCTAGCATCTAATTTCCAAAACTCAAAACTCTCTCTTCTCTACTTCTATCTATAATTTCAAACACTCATTAATGCCCTAAATATTAGCACTTCTTAACTTAATGGTAGTTAATACCATCACAAAGTATGACAAGTTATTGAGAAAGTTCCATCTTGAAAAATGTTCAATATAGTGCAGTAAACTCAAGGAAAATGTAAGAAATAATCTATAAAGATATTTAAAAATCAAATGAGAACATCGGCCCAAAAGAATACACATATATAGAAAGAGAGAAAATATGTACCTGAAAACCATAGTCAGTGTTGTAAACTCCATAATAAAGACCAGCAACCTGTGCATCATAAGCTGAAATATGCCAGAAAGTAAAAAGGATTTCTTTAAGAACTTATGCGAGGGAAAAATGTCAAGGCGAGATAATGAATGCACGATGCAGTAACTGGATCCATCATAGTTGGGAATCGCTAAAAAATATCTTCAATCAAGAGAACAGTTAATGAACACTTTAATAGTCATAGAGCATAATATTCCATCACTCTCAGGGACTTACCATACTCATTCAAGTAGTCCATCAACAAACGCGTAAAAATTTCTGTAATCACTTCAGATTCGGGTGAACTTCCAGTAAAGGGACAATTGAAATCTATCTTAACATATGCCTTGGGAGAAGAAAATGCTGTATCTGGCTTGTACCACAACCTTGAATATGTTGATTTTCTCAACAAACATGGAAGTGCCATCTGATTCAAGGGTAAAAAGATTAGATAGCTAAAGCATTCATCCTATGCATGTGAAAACTATTGAATTCAGAACTGCATATGAGTAAAATATAATGTTGATTTACTTTATCTGAGACATTCTTAAGAGACAGGTCAGTAGGAATGAACACATTAGGGGCAGGCAGATGTAGATGTTCATTAAGTGCGCTCTCCATCCATTGCTGCAAGCCAGTAAACATTTTAGCAACTGACTAAGTAAATCATTTAACTTCATAGATATAATCCACGAGAGAAGAACATCACAAATAGACAAGCAACAGACCTCAATTGTGGAACCAGTTAGTTTCTCCACAGAATATGCAGTTCCATACCAGGGTTCTGTCAAGTCCGTCAGTCCTTCGAACTTTGTTGACTCCCAAAATATTCTGTTGAAAATAAATATTAAGTAAAGCTAACGAATAAATCTTCAGATAGCTAATCCATGAAAATGGGAGGTCAAAGTAAAGACCACCAGGCATCTTCAAATGATTGCTGCATGCAAACTGTATTTCTACATAAACTCGTAACCAAGAAAAGGAATCTAAAAGGAAAGGCTAGAGAGTTCAATCTGGAAGTGGTATTCAGACATAATAATTGTAAGAACTCTAAAAACAAGAGGCAGGCACTGTTAAAATATATATACCGTGACTTGCAGGGCCACCAACTTAGAGCTTGTTTGGGAGAGATTTTTCCAAGCGAAAAATGATATTTTTGGAGAATGTGTGGTTAAAAAGTGGAGATAAGTTATTAGTCCTATAAAAGTTATTAGTCCTATAAAATGTGAGGTTGAAATGATTTTGTGAAAAATGTTTTTCAAAAAATCAATCCCAAACACCATGCCAGCCTCATATTCTACAATTAAAATAAAGAATCATAGAGTTCTTTTATCAACAATCATCCTTTATGCCTTCATTACAGACTTGGCTAAATGCATCAAAAGGGGTTCATATCCAAATAAACTAACAGAAAAAATATTATAGTCCGCATTTTTTCTTAATTTTTTGTGTAAAATGACATCTATTGTACTCGAAACTATTCAGAACAAGCATTTTTAACGGTTTTTGTGTAAGGATCTGGAATATAACATGGAACTCACCTGACATTGTATGGAGTGAGCTCTTTCAATGCTGTCTCGATAATGCCTGGATTGAAGTTTGAAGGCAAAGATGAACCCACTAGCCAATCTTTTGGAGGATAAAACTGAATTATGATTTTACAGAAATTACAGACACAACTATTAGCCAACCAAAAGATATCTGATTATTGGTATATAAATTCAATACCACAAAGAGGAAAATATTAGGAAAATATTGATGGTCAACAGATGATACAAGGAGGAATTCAAAGATAATAAAGATTAAATTAAAGATCCATTATACAGGGTATGCAGATATAATCATACAAGTTCATTGCCACAAGAAAATAAAAATCTGCAAAGAAAACTGCGCATAATATCTATTAGTCAATAGTCACGAAGATCATTAACCTACTTAGAATGTTAGCATGGTTTTAGGCAGAAAATGAACCAAGTATTTGTGATCAAGTGAGTGTTAGGCTCATTCACCTCAATGAACTCACGTAGTAATTATGTTTTACATTTTGTACAATCGTCTATTCAGTAAATTTTGACATTTTTCATGGAATTTATCCATTACCATTCGTGCATATCACCATAATAGTAATAAAAACTTTACGAATCATTATAGATAAAATAAACTAATCATCTGATAATATGAACAGAGAACCACACGTCATTCAATCATAAAAGAGTTCGAGTATTCTGCTGTATTTTAAGACATGTAACTGCCTCTAGCAACAAAGACATTATTTAAATTACCTGCATATTTAGCGCTACATTAACCACATAATTTGAAGGCCGTATCTTGTCCTGATAATGGAAGGCAGTCTCACAAATGGCTGAAAGCTTCATGGACAAATTGAAAAAGGAAATAGATTTTAAACTCTCAGGAAAATGGTCCAAAGAGAACTCTTAACAAAAGTATTGGCTTATAAATCAGTGATTAAATATAGATGCTAGAATGCATTTAAAATAGAGCTACATAACATGCTACCATTTCTATTACCAAATGTTATAAAGAAATAACGGCATTCCTGCAGACAGCAAACAGTCTTTCTTTAGTTTTAATTAAAAGTAACTCCACAGAAAATAAATTGATACTTAACAACATGGATGCTTACCTAAGAAAATGAGAACTTGACTAAAATGCTTATACCATTTAATGAATAGAAAAATCTTCGACAATAAGCACTTTATGTTTGTTTTCCCTCAGTAAATTATTTTTCCATCACGTGTTGGATTAAAACCAGTTAATACCACCACTTTAAACTTTCATTATCAGTATTAGTCAGGGAAATATTTAGACTTTTGCAAAAGAACGGTGCTTAATTTTGATCCAGTAAAATCTGACTCCAAATAATATATCTGACCTGAGTATATTCACACATTAACTTAATGAAATTTAAGTGCATAAATGGTATTTATGAAAGTCGAAGAACATATTAAAGAGAGTCCGCCGTAACATCTTAAAAGTGTTACAGGCAATGTAAATATTTGTTAAATGAAAAAGAGAGGGTTTGGCCCTTCAAGATAAGCCCATTACTATCTTTGAAGGTAACACAATTGATTTCGAACAACTGCAAATCTATATATATACATATATATATATATTTTATGTTCCATCCGTAGGACACATAATTGAGCTGAAGAAAATGTATTTGACTTCATCTGGTTTGGGATTTTCAAGATGTTATTTCCTATTCCTTGATTTCAGATGAAATTCTAGCAAATATGCAGTTGCATGCCATAAGCAAGTGTGAATGCATATCTCCTATACCATTATGTAACATCCCGAATTTTTACTACCAGTTGTTAGATTTAAACTTAGAACTTAAGTGCGCTATTATTAGTGTCTAATGACCTTATTGGTTAATGGCCAATAGTTTGAGGACCCAAATGAAGAGAGATTTTGGAAGTTAGATGAAATCATGCGTAAAACAAATGTAAATACGTCAATTGGTCTTGATTAAAGATGATTTATTGACAACATGCATTATTCACACCACATGTCAAGTCAATGTAATTGATTTGACCACGTAAATAAAGGTAATTGATTTAACGACGTGCATTATTTACACCAAGTTTTAAGCCAAATCAATTGATTTGACCACATGATTAAAAGTAATGATTTGACCATTTTCATGATAATACATCATTTATGCATTGACGATGCTTAATATCTAGCCATTTCCTTTCACTATTTTACACATGGTCCAAAAATTTACGCTATAAATAGGAGACAAACCAAACACTAGACCACCCCTACCCAACTATTTACACACTTTCCAACTCTAACTCTTATCACTTTGTCTCTCCACCTTTCTCTTTATCTTGTCCTTTTTTATATTAAATATAGTCATACACTTACACAATCACATGCGAATACTCAACCCCACACGCGGCTCAAGGATCTTTCTCCAACAATCACCCCTTCTATTATTTTTAATTGTCCAGTGAAAAGTAAGTTGTGTTTTATGTTTATGGAGGCTAATATTTATGTATGTAATATATGTAATATTTCTACGGCTATATTTTATGTTTTGGTCCATATTACGTATGTTCTATTCAAAATGGACTCAAGTTTAGAAGCGCTATGCACGAGAATTTAGCACAAACTAAGTTCGATCTAATTTTCATGTCTCCCTATGCAAGTTATGAAATTTCCCTAGAATGGCTAGAAATACATATATGAATTTATTATTCACGCACACTTATTGAGAATTATTCTCTCCCCTTTATGTCTCTACTTTCAGATAATTGATGATTCGATGCGGTCGGCATGGAGATGGCTTCTAGTGGCAAAAGTTTCAATAATAAAACGTTGTCAAATTATTGTTATTTCATTTGATTTTAAATATTTTAAGATATTTCTCATTTCAAGTTAATTTATTAAACTCACTACATTATTTGAATTTTGACAAGTGCTTTAATAATTTATATAATTGTATTGAATACTCTTTAAATAAGTTTTAGTTTATGATTTAGTGGCACTCGGATCGTTAAGGGTTCGAGTCGTCACACTTTATCTCAACTTTTAGTAGATTACATTATTTGACTAGTTACATAAAAGCACACAAATGATGCACGTGTGTGATTATGTGTGTTCACATACACACACACACAAAAAAAGGGATAAAGTGGGAAGATAGTTTAAGTAATTGTACCTCATTAAATATCCATTCACAGGGACCAGATTGCTTCAGGAGGTCAACATATTTGAATAACAGTGCTACGATATCCTCAAAATGCTCTGTAAAGTTTTTCAATAAACGAATAAAGGAGAAAGTGAAAACCTTGACAACTTTCACATTGAGTTCAGGAAGAAAGGCAATACATGATTTATATGTTTTCCCATCCTTCCAATTCCTGCACCCCAGTGCAAGACTAAAATGACACATACCTTGACCAGCATCAGTCAGATCAATTACAACATTAAAGAAAGAAAAGTCGAAAGTCCAATCTGATTCACCAGCATATAAACTTGTTGCCCAACCTGAAAAGTTCACAAATTTTGCAAAATAAATATTCAAAAGAAACCATTGCAACAAGTAGAACTAGATTTTCCGAAGGACCATGAGAAGAAAGAAAGAAAGAAAGTGTAAGTACTATACATACATAAGTTAGATAATTCAGAAATAGGCTTCAGCTTAAATTAACTAAATGTATCCTGTTAGTAATTTCCTTGAACCAATATCAGCTTAAATTGAAAACATATACAATTGGTAATTTTCATTGGACAAATATTAGGAAGTGAAGAAGTACGGCAAATCTATAGAAAAATGTCAGCATTGAACATACTTGTTTTTTTTTTTATTGGTAAATTTTCATAGATGCTAGTAACTAGGGATAACACCTACGGCCAAAAACTCTGCGAAGAGAGAAAGCTATCTTGTTGTCGTTCTAAAAAGTTCAAAAATGAGAAGTCAAGGAAAAAGCTGCAGGTAGTCTCCACCTAAATTACCCGGAAAACTCCACCAAAGATAAAGTGGAGCAGCTACCCGCATACTGCTTTTCATCTAACAAGAACACCAGCTAAGTAATAGTCCCTATAGTCCTTTAACAGAATACGGCATAACTCACTATGAACTGCACATTTCTAAAAGAAAAAAGACATAGTGGTCTCTGAAAACTTGTGATCAAACACAGTGGCACAAATTCTATGTAATTCCATATGCACCAAAATTTAATATCAAAGGCAATGGCATAATTTTACAACTTTCTAGATGTTTCACCTTTACCGTCATAGAAACTTGGAGCAAAATTCTAAGATCGTGTCACAATCAATACCAATGCATCCAAACGATTTCGAGATAATATACAAGGCAAAAGGCAGGCAACGATCCATAGACGGTATAAAAATGTAGATTTAAGGTGCTGCTTGCTACAACTCTGCAGTTTTGACTTTCACATATTTAGATTCCAGAACACAACATGCCACATGAGTTTCCATGGTATCATCGATTTTCAGTTACCATGTAAAATATCATATAATGCTAGATTGGGCCAAATCAGTGTTTCTCCAAAAGAAATGACCTTTTTCAAAAATGAAGCCCATAATTTTTGCATTAGCCAACAAAATACTAAGCTAAAGGCCTAAATGTGCTATTAAGTTTCTCCAATAATAGAAGGATTGAAGGAAGTTGTACATATATCTCCAGTTTGCAAATAAATAGTTATGTTATTACAGTATCACGTTTAGCAGACATTAACAAGGTTTTTTTCTTTTTGCCATTTACGAGTGTTGGGTGTCTATTTGTCTGGGAGCAGAAGGGAAGGAGTCCTGAACACAAAGAAAGTCTAAAACCCACCTAACTTCTTTAAGACATAAAACAGAGATCCTTCTCCTTCATGGCCAATTAAATGACCCAGATACCTGCTTGCCCCTTCCTTGTAATGCCGAATGCCCGGAGTTATCGGCCATGAAAATCTCAACTTGTGACCTTGTTTTATTGGGACAGTTTTGACAAGAATCTGGTCACAATAACACAAATTGGGAACATATTGTTAAAATCAAGAAACCTTACACAAGATTACAGCATAAAATTTCAACATGTATCTTGAAATTAAATACAAATCAGAAAATGTGTATCAACACACGCTCCAGTCATTTATATTCTTCCACAATAAAAAGAAGGGAAAATGCCCATAATTTTAATAGAACAACATTGTGAGGGATGAAAATGCCCATAATTTTAACAGAACAACATTGTCTCACACGTGTTCCACTTCACTATTACCTAATAAAGGTTTAAAAATACCATAAGCTCAGCCGAACATCATACTCACCTTTAGAATCAGATAAATATAGGACTTCTTCCAAGGCACAACTACTTAAACTAAGAATTTTATAATCTTATAGAGCAATTCAACAGGAATCTCTAATGTGGCATAATAAGAAAAGTGTTATTAAACCGAGTCATAAAACCTGATTCTAGTGAACTTCGCATAAAAAAATGTGGCTCATTATCAATATTACTGGCATTCCACGTGATGTATGACAGCTCAATATTGGCTTCCTTGAAAGATTTTTTCTCCCAACTGATTATACTAAACAATATGCTGCATAAACAGCTTGTTATAAAGCCAGTAAACTAACAGCAATAAACATCAAACAAAATGGCAACAGTGGCAAGAGTGCAAATTGTTAATAGTGTCCAATTATGGGATGATATGTGTAAATATTGTAATTAGATGTGATTAGGCGTGATTAGTGTAATAGATTGTAATGACTGATTTTCCGCCTTGTAATCTGAATTATTCACACTATTTATTGGAAAGAACTCTCATTGGGAGAGACATCGAAACCAAAGTCAATTGTATTGACACAAATAAAACTTTTAAGACAGTCTTTTCTATTGTTTTCCCCAAATTCAAAAGATTTCTTTCAAAAATAACATTTCTTCATTAATACATTGTTTGGTACGGATTAAAATCATATTTTAATCTAAATCAAAGTCAAACAATCAATATCAACCACAACTTCATGAGTCCCACAGCTTTTCAACCACACATTTCAAAAACTTCTATCACCCTCTATTAAAAATCTAATTTTAATCCCCACCAAACACCCACTAAAATTTTTCCTTTGAAATTATAAATATCTAAAGCAGATAAAATCCATTGAAACTCAAAATAATAATAATAATAATAATAATAATAATCTCACTTTTGTTTGTCCAGAAAGTTGCTGGAAGCACTGGCCCCATGCAGGGTTCACTCACCCTCTCGCTATATTGCTTATGTCAAAAGACCTTATAGAATACGATCACGTTAAATTGATGCAATACCTGAAGATGTTCCGGAGTGCAAGGCTGACCAATAAAACTGGCACAACTTCGATTAGCGTTGCGGATTTGCTGGAAGTTTTTCTGCACCAGGCTTTGAGATATATCAAGGCTATCTGAATTCATCCAAATTAGATGTTTAGTCAATTGGTAATCCAGCTCTGCTTAAACTAAATAAAGGCCAAAGTTTCCATTACCTTTAGCATAAACAACCAGATGCATAAGGTTGGCTGAATAATTATTGTCATAGAATTGTAGAAGCTCTTCCCTAGTATCCAAGCCTCTTGCTTTTGGCCGTACCTCCAAAGTATCCCAGTTCCCTATGTATAAAAAATGATGGAGATGAAATAAATAAGAACAAATTGTTCTGAATTTTGGCAGTAAATTAACTCCAATTTGGTCAAATTTGTAAAATGCCTAACAAAAAAAGATCAAGACTGTAAAGAGTGTTAAAGGTTCCTCCTTTCAGTATGGAAATTAAAATACCACCGTAAAGCATAATTACTTCGTTTTCTTTCTTTCTTTCTTTTTCGGAGATATAGTCAGCTGTTAATCTTAAAGGAGTAGAACATCCCCCCACATCCACAATGCAGACTTCTTGGTCCATGAATGCTCAATACTAGTCTTAAGAGGGCATTTTCAAGTGACATTATGTGAAGAGTGAAGAAAATTCAGCCAAATTGCACCATTGCCATGCTATGGAGACAATGACGTTAAATACTTTTGAAGGACTGCCAGCAAAATAATTAGAAGAGAAATGACATAAAATGCTTATGTTCCAGGCCACGCAGAAAGTGAACCCATTACAATAGTCTACATTATTGAACTATGCTGCGGAAGATAACAAGCATAAACCTCAACCATCAAGACCATAATAAGGGTGTGTTTGAGCCACATTATTTTGTAAGAATGTATTCTGGAATAGTAGATTGATGGAGAATGTGTAGTTGAAAAAGAAGGAATTATTGATGTGATGAAAAATATTATTTTATTGAAAAATGTGTGGTTGAAAATAAGTAGAAGAATGAAAATGAAAATTTTAATGTATACCAAACGGGGGCTAAATAAATAAAGGGTGGAATAGTGAGAAATCGGAGGAAAAATAATTTCTCAAAAGAGAACAAATGCATAAAGTACAAAGAACATCTTTTGAGAACTAAAAATATTTTACCAACTTGTCAAAAGAGCGGGATGAGAAGGGGGACATACTTAAACCTAAGAAAGAGTTATTCTATTGATGGCCCAGTGGCATTAACAGCAGAGTGGAACATAAAGGTTGGAGAAACACTATCGATCTCGCCTCATAAGGTGATTCTAAAGTCCACAATATTTTCTTTGCTAATTTAAAACAATTAAAAATAATAATTGCCTTTTTTTTTTAATGCAAAACATCAACACAGCCCTAGTGGATTTTCAGATGCTATCTGGGAATGCTGATGGGGGTTTGGATACCCCAACCGTAAATATAAAAACAAATCTCGAGGGCACACGAAAG
>CAIGRO010170998.1:0-13616 GCA_903798355.1 Fraxinus baroniana
GGTTGACAACCCTCCTGACCGGCCCCTCACAATAGTGGGGGGTGCTGTGAACTATTATTAATTTAAATAAATGAAAATATGTTCCAATAGTATGATGTGTATACAGCATGTTACGTTGAATTATTTATTTTGTCAAACATGTACTTCATTTTATTAGCAAAACTTGTGACAAATCTTACAAACATATTGTCAATATATGAAGTCTGGGATAGAGCTATCAGTATGTTATTTTGATCTCTTAAGATTTGAATACATGGAACATAGCTAGTTTCATCAAGTCTTAGGCCAACCACGCTTTTGTAGATTATAACGCCCTCGTATCATTCCCAATAAGTAGAATATCATACACACAAAACGTCAAGAAACTCACAATTTTATCATGTATCTTCATACGGGGTTCGTCGAAGTTTTAACCAAAACCGAATGTTTTAATAACCTCGTCAAATTTATGTTCCAAGATCTTGATGCCGCTTCAATACATATGAACCACTGTAGTTTGAAGACTTTGGACGTGTTCGGCAGAGATTAAAATCGGATTAAGGGGCAGTGGATTTTGGACTGCGATGTCATTTTGAATCGTAACATTTTCATCAATGACGGTAATTTTTATTAATTAATAATTCATTTATGGCAAAGTAATATTTTTTAACCAATTACACTTTGAATTCCATTGGAAAAATAATATAGTACAATTTTCAATAGAAATAATGACTGAAATAAGTTATTTTTATTTTCTTCAAAGGTAAACACAATGTACTCGGAATCAAGTCAATATCTTTATATAAGGGGTAAATTATTATGTGTCTATGCATCGAAGAAGGATCAAAAGATGCATCGACTAGCTTTTGACCTTTGAATAACGTGGAGGGTACATTATTTCCAAAGTGAAGTCGAGCCAATTGGCTGGGAAAGAATAAACTTTCGTAGGCTTTTAACTTTTTTGTTTCATAATATTGTGCATAGACTTTGCGGAGTCTTCCTGAATTGGAATAAGATAACAATGGTTAATGATAGTACAACGTTGTCCCTTTTGTTTTCTTTTCTTTCCTTTCGTTTCATTTTCTTGCTTTATGGTAAATTTTAATGGAGGCCACCCAACATAAGCAAAGTCTAATCTGCTTTGCCCATGTTAAAGGTTCAATTCATTCATAATTGTTTCAACACAAACCACTCTAAGACGTCTTTGATTGTTCGTTATGTTGCAAAATGTATTGAAACATTCCCTTGTAGAATATTGCAAAATAAATTATTTTTTTGGTATATGAGTGATACTTGTTCCATTTCCTAAATTTTGAGGTATGTCGACATCAGTTTTACAAGTTTAGTGGTCAAAATTTGATCACCTTAAAATATAGTGAGCAATCAAAGACATCTTACATGACAATTTGGTGTGTTGTGATCAACGATGTTTGAATGCCACACGTGTATTTCGTTTTGTTGTGTCGCTAATTTTGTTAGAGTTGTAAAACGAATACCATGCAATTGAGTAAATGTTCAACATTTTGATAAGTTTAGTGGTTACAACTCGACATTTGAAACTTCAGTTAGCAATAGAAGAAACGGACATAAGTTATGTGATTTTTGGAACAATTACTCATATTATTTCTTTCACATATATAAAAAGGCCAAAAAAAAAGGCTTGTCATGAATTGAAGATCAAGATTATCATTGTTGTATTCGGAATATATTGACATTACAAGGAGGAGTTCGATTTCGATTGATTTGTAGTAGTGATTTTTTTTGAACAATTTTATCAATACTAGATTTTATTATTCAATAATTTTTTGAACCCTTATTTGATCCTCATTATTTTTAAAATATATATTTTTTCTTTTATTTTTGAATTTTTTTTTTCCAACCCCACATACTCAACCCATAGAGTATAAACGATTTTAAAATACATTTTAAGAAAACATGTGGCTGTCTCTCTCAATCTCAAAAAGGCCAGAAAGTCAAAATAGGTGTGACAAAACTACCTCCAAATTTCAATTTTGCCTCCCACGGTTTTATTACATTTAGTGTGTTAAAACCTACCTACAAACGAAACTGAATACTAGTCTTCCTCTGCATTTTAACGCCGCCACCGCCGCTCTCTCCGGCCATTCACTGCAAAATGAAGCCACCAACCCTCTCTCTCCACCTCCACACTCCATTCCTTCACAATACCACCAACCTCTCCCTCCCTCGTCCCACTTCATCCACCTCCCGTCTCTCCAATGGCCATTTCACTGTCCGAATGTCGCTCCGCGAGGACGGACCCTCCGTAGCGATAGTTGGGGTTACTGGCGCCGTCGGACAAGAATTTCTATCTGTGTTGTCGGACCGTGATTTCCCTTACCGCTCCCTCAAGCTCCTTGCCAGCAAACGTTCCGCTGGAAAATCCCTCACATTTGAAGGCCGCGATCACACTGTTGAAGAATTGACCGAGAGTAGCTTCGAAAATGTTGACATTGCGTTGTTTAGTGCAGGTGGGAGTATAAGCAAGAAGTTTGGCCCAATAGCCGTGGAAAAGGGTTCTGTTGTGGTTGATAATAGCTCCGCGTTTCGGATGGATGAGAAAATCCCACTCGTTATCCCAGAAGTGAATCCCGAAGCTATGAAGCATATTAACCTGAAGAGTGGAAAGGGTGCACTAATAGCAAATCCCAATTGCTCGACCATCATTTGCCTTATGGCTGCCACCCCACTTCATCGCCACGCAAAAGTATATTTACGAGCTAAACTGTTTCTAATTCTATATGTGTAGTGTGTACACGGTTCTTTTCTTCAATTGGTATGTGTGTTTGTGTGCGAATTTGATTATATTATGTTGTTTATGTGTGGTCAAATTTGAGTTACATTAATTTCCTTTTGTTCATTGTCAAAGAGATGCCTTTAGAAGAGTAGGGAAGATAAAAAAAAATTTGATGTTCTTAAGCAAAGGGGTACTTGAGGTTTTTCCTATGCTGTAAGATCATTTTTATGTTTTGTTAGCTTCAATCAAATTTTAAATTTATGTGCTACCCAGAATGCTACGATGGAGACTAGCTGTTGTAGCTTTATGTCTAAGCCTTAGAAGAACCTAGATCCAAATGACCAACATAGCCCTTAACTTTTCTAAGTCGAAGGATCTCTCATGGTAGTTAGGCTTCAAGCTAATGGTAAAAAAGGCTGACTCGTAAAATATTTGAAGAAAGGATGTCAGACAATGTTAAAATCATTGTTCTTTATTCTATGAAAAACATGTGTCTGAATTGGTTTTCATTTGGATTATTAAAAAGATGAATTGAAAAATGGATATTTTGATTATGAAAAATTGACTTAAAGAGAAGGCGTCTTATAACAAAAAGTTGAAAGGTCTCACTATGGTCTTTTTAAAGAAACTTTCCCTTGTATATATGGGTTAAAATCTGCCAATGAGGCCGGGATAAGTGTCGTCGATAGGGAAACAACCTGGATTGGTGTTGTAATTAATCATTATGAGTTTGGGTCATGCGATATGCATAAATAAAGTGAAAATTAGTGCAGAAATGTAATTTGGAGTCCTGTGCTTGGTTGTTCCATATATGTCTATTTGAGCTTACTTTTGAGGACCATGGGGAAATATAGACAAAAAAGGAGAAGGAAATTGCAAGGATAACTGTCCTTACTTTTCTCTCCCAAAGAATTCAGATTGTACAATATAGTAACTTGGAAGAGAATTAGATGACAGTAAGCAAGATGCAGTCGAGTAATTTCTCTTTGTTAAGTTTGAGAAGACACTATCTTAATGAATTGTGCCATGTTTTCAAATCTGTCTGTCATTAATAGAAGAAACTATCTTTTGATGTTTGAACTTAGCATAAACAATAAAAGGAGAGAGAAAGAGAGATTTTTACTGCCTGACTGCTCTTCATTTTCCCATAGAACTACTTGTTTATTGAAAGGAAATCCTTATTAATGAAGCTGTGTGAGGAGGTGGAAAATGTGAATATGCCTGCCCCAAAGCAAGAGGGACTATCTTTTAGTTTGACAACCATAGAAAATAAAGATCCATTACACATGACATGCCTAATTGGAACCACATGTGCGCATGCGATGAAAACCCGGATAAGAATGTGAAATCTAGCAACAAGTTTCTAGCATTTTCAACTCCGAGAAAGCAAATAGGCAAACAATCTTAAACTGTTCTGCTCAATACAAGCATTTTGCTCAATTTAGATCAACCCTAGTTGTGATTGTTTGAGGTAAGATGGTAGAATAACTGCTTTTTTTATGAGTCAAAATAATTTAACAAAGTTTGTGTCAGCTAGTACTTTGCCATATCTATGGCATAACCAAAACCCTATGACCCATAGGTAAATTGATACTTGTCACTGTTGATGGCATCACAAAAACTTAACTAAAAATTTGTCCACTTCTTCCTGCATACACAATATAGCTTTGAAACCGCTTTAGTACACGTGCTTTTGAGATTGCATCGGTCTCTTTTCCATTTTTGTTTTCTACCTTATCCTTTCCACGCGCCATCATCAGACCTATAGGAGATTAATTTCCATAATATTTTCTTTGCGCTGGATCTCTTTTTTTCCTGTGGTTACGGAACTTGGCCTATCAAATTTCAATTGTACGCTCTTTTGTAGATAGGTAATATTTTCTTTCCTCATAATGTAGGGCATTCAGAGGCTGACCAACTTTCTATTCCTTTCCAGATTCTCATCGTAGTTGTCCCACATAAATCTGAGATATTGTCATGCTCATCTAGTGTCAGTCTTCTCGTCTTCAGGCATGTATCCTTTGTATTTTTATTTTTTTTTTCATTACATTTTGCGAACTTGGAGTGTATTTGCTTGCATTCTGGCAATCTCCAAAACATCAAATGCTTTTATCACATGTTTCCTGGTATCTGTGGCTTGGATTCCAACCCTTGAATTTAGTACAGACATTTATTCAAACTGCAGAAACCGGATTCGCTGATCCACCCTAGCCATCAAGCCAACAAATAGAAAATGGAAAATGGAAAAAATCATGTCTGAAAAATATGACAAAAATATTACAGTAACAAGCAGCTTTTTTTTTTTCCTGAAATGAGTGGCATTCACAAAATATTGGCTAATATTTGAACTAATTATTACTATGACGTGATTTATTTAAGTGCTATTACGAGCATGATAAGATTGCTATTTTTTCGTCAAACTCTATTTAACAGATCTGTATAATCTTAAATAAGAAATATTCTGAGAAAACTCTTCTGTTAAAGTTCCCGTTGGAATCTGTTACTGGATCTATGGAATGTCTAAGTAGATTCTGATAATTTCCTCTGTTGCTTTTAAGAACATTTCTGAACAAATTTAAATAAATTCTTCGAAGTGTCAACTGTGTCTCCATTGTGAATGCTAGTTTCCGGGAAATTATGGACCAAAACATGGAGGGAACTTTTTATGTGGATAATTATATCGATGAGTTATATGTTAACTAGTATTTTACACTATTTGAATCTTGTAGGTCATACGCATGGTTGTTAGTACATACCAGGCAGCTAGTGGTGCAGGTGCTGCTGCAATGGAAGAGCTTGAACAGCAGACCCGCGAGGTCATTTTCTTGCTTTAGCAATGTTTTCATCTTATTTTACTGTGATGGATCTATTGAATGGATTTATTTTAATAGGTCCTTGAAGGAAAAGAACCAACCTGTAAAATCTTCAAGGAGCAGGTTTCTCCTATTGCTCCCTTTTGTTTGTAATTCAACTGATTGATCATTCAGAACATAACCACTCCCTGTGTCTGATTGGTATTTTTCCTTTAATAAATTTCTTCAATCTTGCAGTATGCCTTTAACTTGTTCTCACATAATGCACCCATTCTTTCAAATGGATACAATGAAGAGGAAATGAAATTACTAAAAGAGACGAGAAAAATATGGGTAAGTATCAGTGTTGCAATTTAATGTCCATTCTTCAAGTTTGATGAACTAGGCACTGTTCATTTGAGTTTTTTTTCAAGTAGAGTCATGGTAAATTTATCTTTGTTACACCCCATTTCTTTATATACTGCAGAATGACATGAATGTCAAAGTGACTGCAACCTGTATAAGAGTACCTGTGATGCGCGCCCATGCTGAGAGTGTGAATCTTCAATTTGAGAATCCCCTGGATGAGGTGAACTTTTTGTACTTTGCATTGTTATGTTCCTTATTATGTAGATTTTTGTGGAACCTGCCATTGTATCTATTGTTATCTATACATTAGTTTAAAACCTTAAATATTTGAAAATTTTCATGTGTCAGTTTAAGAATGACCATTATAAGTGGGGAATCAAGATCAGCTGGAAACTTTTAGTCTTTACTCGTTAGAAATATTGTAGTATGTTGATTGATAGGAAGACCCTGATATGATGGTTCAAATTTATTTAACGAGCTTAGACTCCAGTTCGATCTTTGCCTTGGCTCAAAGTCATAGCAAGCCAACCTTGAACTAACCTTGCAAGTTGGGCTCGAGTAACTTGGTAGTTTTCTGGATGATATATTATTCGTAGCTTACCAACCGTAGCATAAGTTGAGCTTTGATAAAATGACAAATGTCACGTTCAATCTTGATTTGTCGAGTTTGCAAACTGATCTCAAGAGCTATTTTAATGGTGAATGTTGACTAAACGTTCTGGTAACTTTTTGCATTGTTTAGCTCTATGGTCAGGTTGTATTTCAATTTTGAATAATGAATACAAAGTACATTGTAGCAGCATCTCTTTTTGTTGTTAACCCACACATATTTGTCCAACAGCACCGAACTTATAGCTCTTCGATTAGACAATTTTGTGCAACTATCTTAGTTGAGCTTTGCTTTGTTAAGTTAGTAAACTTATCTCAAGGGATATATTACTGATCAGTGTTGAGTCTGTTGACTGAAGCTTCAAGTAACCTTTTAAAATTTTGAGCTCCATGGTCAAGATGCAATTCAAATTTGAACCATGGATACACTGGAGCATTGCCTTTTGTTGTCGTTAACCCGCACATATTTGCCCCACAGCACCAAACTTGTAGCTCTTTGACTAGGAAATGAAAATTGTTTCAACTGAACATTGAGGAAAGTAAGCTTTGTCATGAGCAAAGACTGCAAAGTTCAGGATTGACTACAGCTAAGTGATTTCTATTAATCAATAATTCATTTATTGGCGAAGTAAGTGATTTTACCAATTACACTTTGAATTCCATTGGAAAAATAATCTAGTACGACTTTCAAAAGCTTTCTTAAAGATGAGTAACCCGAATAATGTATGTGTAGAGGATTCAATAGAAATTAACACTGAAAAAAGTTGTTTCTGCGTTCTGAGAAGGTAAGCATAATGTACTCTGAAACTAGTCAATATCTTTACATAAAAAGTCAATTATTACGTGTCTATGCATCCAATAGCAATTATGGTATTTAGGGCTGACATTGGCTTTAAGGAAGGATTTTCTTAGTCAATCCATGGACGGGGCACTTTCAATTAAGTCTGAACTCTGATCTTATTGCTCTTCTGCTTATCTTGAAATATTGAAATTGAAACAAAGTGTTGTGCCTTTTAAATTCCATAAGCAGTCATTTGCAGTAGAATGATCTTGTGAGAAATTGGTGAACTTTTTGTAAGCATGATGTCACGCCATAATTCATCTGCCTAATATCTTTTGGTTTTCTTGAACATCATTAAAACTTGTGCTGAAGAGAAGTACTTTTGGCTCTCTGGAATTTCAAAGAGAACAGATTCTTAGATTTCACTCCATTGTGTAGCCCTATGTTTGTTTCTTGGACTCGGCTTAGTATATGGAAAACTAATCCCACTTGAATTCTTCTTATTTTATCATCGGGGTTGCAGAATGTACCACAAATATGAGATCAGTTGAAGTTATATGGTGCCTCTAAACTGTGTCTTGGTTAAGTTCCTAGATGCTGGCTGATCCAATCTGATTTGGTTAATGCTTGGCACAAGATTTTTCAGATTGTGCATCTAATAGTGGTCATACATTACATCTCCTACAGTTGTTTTTTCTTCTTGGTTAATGGAGGCGCGAGGTTTTGCATAAAGGTTGAGTATTATGCTTATGGTTTTGATGACATGAAAATTAGGCTTTAAGCCCCCGTTTGTTTCTCATTTTTCATCCATAAAAATGAAAAATATGATCGTTATCCATCACACCAAGCCATCAATTTTGAATTTCTATCTCTTGTGTGGGCCCAATAACGACTATATTTTTCATTCTCATTCTACAATAATGTGAATCAAACGGGCCCTAAATTTTTCTCCAAATCAGGAGTGGTTTAGCATCCACTGCTTCTCATTGAAGATTCCCTATCCCTAAGTATTCTTATCGAGCAATGTGCTGCTGAAAATATGTTAATGGTTGAAACTTCATAATATGCCTATGAAGTACAAGTACTGATGGCAAATTTATCAGGACACAGCAAGAGAGATTCTAAGCAATGCACCTGGTTTGGTGGTTATAGATGACCGTGCAGCCAATCACTTCCCCACCCCATTAGCTGTTTCTAACAAAGATGATGTTGCAGTGGGAAGAATTCGACGAGATGTCTCTCAGGACGGGAACTATGGGTAATAATCAACTTAAATGCCAATAGTTTGTGAAATTTCTTTACTTATTAATGTGTACTGATTCGACTTAATGACTATTTGTCGAGCAGATTGGACATATTTGTTTGTGGTGATCAAATACGCAAAGGAGCAGCTCTTAACGCCGTCCAGATTGCGGAGAAGTTGTTTTAAGTATGTAGCTGAGGCTTACTTTTCAAAATATATATGGTGAGATTTCATGACATTAATAGAAATGTTTAAACAGTTTGGTTACTTGAATTTCTATGAGTTTTTTTTTGTTTATCGTATTCGTCTTTGAGAATTTTGCGAAATAAAGATAACGTTTCTTTGCTCCGACGATTTTTCCAAATTTATTTTTATTTTAATATCAATGCTACAATGCATGAATTATTGAGCTATACATGTTCCAAAAAATGTTGGAATATAGATAGTGACTTGTGAAGGATGTGAAAAAATTACAAGTGAAAGATGGGTAGAGTCTTGTCATTTTGCGTGTACCTGTCCGACTACAAGTCATAAATATCTAGGAAAAATTAAAACATGGGTCCCCAATCTTATGAAAATGTAGCAAGGGGTCCTTCACAAAAATTGAATAGCACCACTATGTTCAAATAACACTACTCAACATTCGAGCGATACTTCCAATACATTTAGGAGAGGATATGTTATCCCAATGTTAAAATATCAAAGATTTATAGTAAAAACGCAAGATATGAGTTCTTTGAGTTGTCACATATACTAATATAGAAATAGTCAAAGGAGACCTAACTTCATACTCGTACGAGACCACATTTCGTTTCTGAATCTTTGGGATTAATTTATGAAAGAATGGCTAAATTTTAATTTTAATTTTTTTTCTTAAAGAGTAATGTTACATGTACATAATTATTTATAGATTGGTATACAGATTGATGACATGAAATTATATTAAAATTTTTCTTCTCTCCTTTTTCTTTCTCTCTATATTAATTTATAAATAATTATGTATTATGACATTGCTCTTTCTAGTTTAGAAATTTCATTGTCATTCACATCGGTCTCAGCTCACTTCCCTTGTTTGATATTCATTATTTTCAAAATACATTTTTTATTATCTTATTTTCAAGCATAAACTTTTCAGTAAACTAATATTGCACGTAAATTCAAAAAAAAAATTCTATTTTTTTAATTTCACATTCGTCGATAAGATATTATTTCAAAAATGTATTTTGGAGAAAAAATTGGGTCAAACAATCACGGTAAAAATTCGGTCTTATCGAGGCTTTGTGAGAGCATTATTTCCAAAGTGAAGTCGAACCTATTGGTTGGGAGAGAATATTGCCTTTAACTTTTTTGTTTCATAATGACGTGCATAGACTTCGTCAAGTCTTCCTCGTTAAGATTACAATTATTAATAATAGTACAACATTGTCCGTTTCTTTTGTTTTGTTTCTTACTTTCTTTTTCTTGTTTTAGGGTAAATTTTTATGAAGGTCACCCAACATTAAGAAAAGTCTCAATCAATTCCCAAAACTTCATAATCTTTTCAATCCAGACCACTCTATTAGTCGATGTTAGTACAATTCACTAAGCTCCTATTTTATTTTGCTAAAAATCAAAATTTTCTTCAATTTTAATAAAAGTTGATGAAATATATACTTCAAAAGGTAATAAAAATTGAGATGCTGTAAAATGTATAGTTAAAATTAATTATTGACTTTAATTTAAATTTTTATCTTTTTTTTTTTTTTTAACTAAATCGAATAGGGACTAAGTATGCTAGCCTAGATGTTTAACTCAGGGGAATGCTACGTAGGGCTTACATGGACTATGAAATGACATGAATATAACATGTTGTTAAAGTTCTTGTATGGTAAATCAGCTCACTGAAAAGGTCTAGTTTATCAAGTGACGACTCAGAGTTTTTTTGGAAGGGTTTTAACTACAAAAACATTGGTTGAAGCAAGTTTTTTCAACTTCTCTAAAAAGTTCTAATTGAGCTTTTGTGGGAAATTGTAATTAATATTTAATGAAGCTTTAAAATCAACAAAATACATGTTAATATAAGAAAAACTTTATGACTTCCAATCCAATTATAAATAAATATAAAATTTATGCAAAAACACAATTTTGAATTCAGAACCAACAATCAACGGCTTTTCAGTAAAAGTTCTACCGTTCTAAATTCTACTCATAATATATATGCCAAATTGACACTTAAATTGAAATCGTGCATGTCTGATTCTAGTAACATCCGCTCGTACAAGTCCCGTTGGTTTAGCATCATCAACTAATGGAGTGAATTGAGTTGGGAAACTTTGGAAGTTTTTTGAAATGATCGAAACTTTTTAAAGTTGGGTAACCAAATTGACGCTTTGCTCGACTAGGGTGACCTGCAATGAAATTTACCATCTTTTCTGAAAAAAAAAAAATATCTCTTTTCATTTCTTGGATCCCAAGTTCTAAACCAATAAAGTGAGTGTTGACAGCTGTAATTTAATTTTAATATATTTTCTACTAATCACTTGAATATTTGATAAAATAACAAATTATCCTTTTTCTTAGAGTGTGTTTGGTAGAGATTAAAATCGAATTAAAATTGAAAAATTAGTCGTTATTATTGACTTTTATCAAGACATAACGACTATATTTTCAATTTTAATCAACTTTTGAGCCCTACCAAACATGCTCTTAACTAAAATTACTTGAATTTTTTCCCTACAATTGAAATAAATATTCGAAACATTTGATTTTATTTTTTTTCCTTCTATTAAGTAATTTGAAGATTCATGATTAGAGCCAAAAATTATGAATCCAACTTCCTAAAGTTTTCGAGCCTTGCTAGGCTGCCCGAAAAGGGCGCCCGAGTTACCCCCGATTAGTGGGGGACCTCAGGGCGCCCCTTTCGGGCAAAGGGGCATTGCCCAAAGTTTTCACTCACTTGATTTATTTACAATTGTTATCATATGTAATTAATTCATGCACGGACAATTAGGCATAAATTTATAATTTCCAAAACTATCTTGATTTTAGCAATGTGTCATGAAATTATAAGATCAATTAAATAAATAAAATAAAAACTTTATTTGTCCTAATCATTTAATGACACGTCATATGACGATCATCACAAGTGAAAGAAACTAGTGGTCATTCTTGAATGAGTAACACTATTTATAAGTACTGTGTCCATCGTAATGTTGTTATTGTCGCATTCACTAATAAAGTTGGGATACATTTTAGTTTATTGAAAAATATGATAGTCATCTATTGTATAAACCGTCATCCATCAACAATATTTTACGATTAGAGGGTGTTTGGTATGGATTAAAATCAGTTTTTAAGTAGATTGTGATAAAAGTTTTTGAAATATGTTGTTAAAAAGATGTGGGACCCATAAAATATGTGGTTGATATTGGTTGTTTGATTTTAACTCGAATTAAACCGGATTAAAATTTGGCCCAAACATGCCCTTAATGTTGTTTTTCTTGAGTTGACCACTTAGGTAGAAAAGTGTTGAAGAAGAAAGAAAATTTCATTCTTTACCGACATCGATGTTATAATTTCTGGAGGAGTGGAGTGGGCTGGGGTTGGGGAGGAGGTACTGATCTTTGAATCCAATCACAATCCCTAATCAATTGGGACAACGAGTGGTTTACGTCTTCTTCTTCGTTTAACTGAAGTAACTTGTCTTTTTAATAAATTTTTAATGTTTAACTAAAGATGATGATAAAATCCCGTTACAAGAAGAAAATATTTTGGATTGCAACAGGCCAACGGCCAAAATAATATGATAATGTCCCCCTTGCTATATCTCTTAATAATACTGATTTTAAACACCAATCTACGTGGCGTTAGGATTTACTGCTTTCGATTGGTTAAAATTGTAACTTCTTTTCCCATAACTAGTTGAATGAAATGGAATTTAGCGTCACATAAACTATCGCTTAACATCACCGTGTTCAAACACCTCTACTCTAATGTTGAAAGATATAGGACTCCAACGCTACTTCCAAAGCATTTAGGAGATGATACGTTGTCCCAATGTGGCCATATAAACTATTGGTAGCAAAAATAAAGTTAACAAGATATGATTTCATCGAGTTGTTACATATTAATATAGAATAGTGAAGGAGACCATAAATTCAGACTCTTATAAGACCACGATTCATTTATGATTCTTTTGGTATAGTCTTTTCCAGACACGAGGAATCAAAGACATGATAAAATTTAGACAGTACTTTTATTTTTATTTTTTAATTTCATCATCTTCCAAATGAGTCGTGATTGCGTGTCGTAGTATATGAGTTAGACCTTGATATCTAGGAGTATAATTAAAATTACTTATAAATAAAACATTACTTACTATATAGAAATAGAAATAATGTAAATAAAGAACTGTTTTGTGCTCAAAACTTGTTTGCTTAAAAGCTAAGGAAATAAAATCGTACGATGTGATAGAGAGAAATCATTGTTAACCACCTTTTGACTTCAATGATGTCGAGTGTGTAATATTTCCAAAGTGAAGTCGAGCCTATTGGCTGGGAAAGAATAGCCTTTTGTAGGCTTTAACTTTTTTTGTTACATGAATTTGTGTGCATAGACGTTGTCAAGTCTTCCTAGAATAAGATAACATAATAGTACAACTTTGTCCATTTTTATTTGTTTTAGGGGGTGTATGACACTCATTCTTTTGAAGAATGAATTTTTGAATAGTGGTTGATGTAAAGAATGTGTGATTAAAAAGTAAAAAGAATTTTTGGGTTTATATGTAATATTATTTTATTTGGAGAATGTGTGGTTAAAAATAAGTACTGTAGAGAAATGAGAATGAAAATGAGATTAAAAAATGGGTGTCAAACAGGTAGTGAATTGTGTCAGAGGATGCAATGTGGAAAGTAATTAGTGGGAACATAATTTCATTAAGAAAAGTAAAATAAAAACGAGGTTATTACACAAGTGTGTGTGTATATATATATCGAGCACTCGTGAGCATCCAATTTGTTTCAATTTAAAAAGTTGATTAAAATTTAAGTCCAAATCAACAATTAATTTAAACTATATATTTTATGAGATTCACAATTTTTAATCACACAT
>CAIGRO010171010.1:0-17667 GCA_903798355.1 Fraxinus baroniana
ATCCTACGGTCCCTATTAATTGTACACTACTATATAAAGGAATGTACATCGTTGATTCAGAATTAATGAAAATTTAAACATTCAAACTACAAAAAACCACTCTCCGTATTAAGAGGGGCTCGCCAAAGCCGACCCCTTCTCACAAATCAAAAAGATTCATTACAGGATTGGACCATTTTTTGGGGTCAACATTAACCATATTTTTCTTCTAAATAAATATAAAATGCCAGTAAGTAACATTCAAGCAATATACATAAAATCAAATCAAGTAATTTGTCTTTTATAATTCAGAGTTAGAATAATACAACCTTTTCTTCGGGGCGGAAAGCTATGAAAGTGATAGAATATAAAAATATGATGTGAATTTTATTAAACATCAATATCCCACATTTATAGATTACTGGTCAGAATTGAACGTGTATTGCACGTTATTCTGAAATACTTTTAAGTGCTATAAACGTAATATTTGATATCAATTTGTTAGGAGAATATGATAAGTTTTAAGTGAACTAAAGAAAATAAATTTTAGAATATAAATTTAATATAAGAAAATTGTACTCTCAAAACTCAGAGCCCGTTTGGTAGAGATTAAAATTAGATTAAAATTAAAAAATTAGTCTAGCTAAGTTGGGATACCTGTATACCAAAAAAAATGAAAAATTAGTCGTTATTGTTGACTTTTATTAGACGAGTGAGACCCATAACGGCCATATTTTCAATTTTAATTGGATTTTAATCACTATCGAACGGGGTCTAATTATTTTTCCGAAGTAGTCAGTTCACATAATAATTTATAAAAACTAACCGTTATTGTTGACTTTTATTAGACGAATGGGACCCAATAACGGTTATATTTTCAATTTTAATTGAATTTTAATTGTTACCAAACAGGCTCTCAATTTGTTTAATTCAATTTTTTTTTGTGATGATAAAATACAACAAATGAACAACATTTTTCTATTACATTTGATACATAAAAATTAATTATTAATACATGAATTTAAGCCCCCATTAAAATTCTAGATACATGAACATAAATAAATTCATCTATAATTACTACATATTAAAGTTAATGTTAATTAATTAAGAATAAATAACACGAAATTCATGGATGATAAGGGTTTTGTTGTATTTATTACATATTGAAAAAAAAAAAGTATTATTAAAATAATTGAATTATAGTATGGTTAAAATTGTCCAAAAAAATAATTCTCACCCGATATGATATTTAATATATTATAGATAATTAGGATCTTAGGGGATATAATTGTCATTTTCCTACTAATAATTAATCTAAAACAAACATTATAGGCTTTAGCATCATCTTTTTTTAATAAATAGACTACGTTTTAATTGCATAAAAGGTTCAAACATTAACATATTATAACATTTATGTCTCAATTTTTTTTTCCATCGCAATCTTGGTCTCAAATTAACATAAATTGATTGTTCCTAATTATGATTTCTCTCCAAAATTTTCTTTTAGACATAGTAAGAAGACTCATTTGTCCGTTATATTTTTAAATAATAAAATAATTAATAATCGAAAAATGCGATAAAATATTTTACCAGCATTTTAAAAGTGTGTTAACAAATTTTTGAATGAGAATTATCAATTATGATTAAATAATAAAATTTATAATCAATGAAATGTTAAAAATAAGAATTTGATGAAGAAAAAAGTTTAGAATAAATATAATAATGAATAAAGTTAACGATTTTTACTGTAATTTAAAATATGATGGGAATGTAACCAGCAAACCTTATATTATCGAGGTCGTGCCAAAAAGTTACGCAAAAGATTCCCTCTAGGCTCATCCTTATCCAGCCGGCTAATTTCCATCAGTAAACCCTACAATTAATATAATTCCCTATCTATTCCTATCCACGGACTTTTATTAATAAATAAATAAATATATAAACAAATAATCCACTATTTCATTACCTGGTCGGCGGAGTATGTGGACCAAAGTCGATCATGCCTCCATCACCGTTGTTTTTAATCATTTACATCACTCACGAGTTGACCCCACCTACCCACTCCTGGAGCAGTTCACATGGAATATTATGTCCACTCACTAGACATTTCTATGACGCCATGCCGGTGACAGCTACGATTGCAACTCAAAATTGATTGGATATCAATGGATTTATTATTATGTTTATAATATTCCTTTAACAATGCTACAATAATTTTAACAATATTGTTGATAACATAACACGTGACATTTGTTGTACAAGAACTCCCACCATAATTAGGAGTGACCAAATTATTCTTCTAACTGACTCGAGTCGGCTTGGCTTCGGTTGGTTTGGAGGAAAATCGGTATGATTTTTGGCTTGGTTTGGAACAATTCAAAATCCTCGATTTTGAGATATCTAGTTAAAAAATGATTTTTTTCAGGCCAGATTATTCATCTTGTCGATTTAGCTTTGGATTGGAATATCATTCAACTCGGATTGGAATATCATTCAACTCGTCTCATGCCACCCTTAACCATAATTTTATGTTTTCTACGTTGAGCTTATTTGGATGTAAAGAAAAAGATACATAAAAATACAATCTATTTTTAATAAAAAAAATAGGTAAAACTAGTCTAGTTCACCCGATTTATAGGTGAATCGGTCAATTCTAAAGTCGTTTTAGTAGATTATATGTTTTGATTTCAATTATACTCAAGTTGGTTTTGTACTAATTTCTGTTTTTCAGACAAATCGATCCGCCCACTCCAATTATAGCCTTTGTTTGGTTAACTAAAAATCTGGTAAATTTTGATAAAAGTTGATTAAATATATAGTTGATAATTGATAAAAATTGTAGAGATCATGAAATGTGTGATTAAAAATGAATTTAAAAAAATAGAGGCCAAACGGGGCATAATAACATTGCTTTATATTGGTACTGCAAAATTAAATAACACAATTTTCTATTTGCAACAACAGACAAAAGGAATTTAGGGTCATAATTTGAGATAGAATTTCCACCTACGATAGAGTATTAATTAGGGCTTACCTTTTCTTTTCCTCTTCGTAAAAAAGTTTCTGATAAAATTATCTCAGATCAGTTTTCTTTAAAAACTCTTCTAATCGGATAAAATATTTACGAAAAATTATTCAAACATATTCAAATGCAACTTTTTAATCTTGAAAGCATTTATTTTTTTTAAATTTTCAAAACCCTGTCAAATTGGCCATCATTCCTTCTTGTCAAAAAAGCATATGATATGGAAAGAAACCATGATTGGATTTAAATAAAGGAAAAATATATATGTACACAATGTTTTACCTAATTGTTTATATAATGCACAAGTGGCGGCGCCCTCCCAATAGGGGCCGCCACTTGTGCATTATGTAAAATATTAGGTAAAACATTGTGTACACCTAGCACTATCCTTAAATAAAGTCCAATATTATTATATATGTGTATTCTCTCTATATATGCGTGACAAAGGAAATTTGTGTCATCAGAAAAACGGTCTTCTTGTCATCAAGAAAATTTTCTTCAGTCTTCTTTCTAATCATCAAAATGCCTGCAATTGCTTTCGGAAGATTTCCAGATTCATTTTGCATTGGCTCATTGAAGGCTTATGTAGCTGAATTCATCTCCACCTTGCTCTTCGTTTTCGCCGGAGTCGGCTCCGCCATTGCCTACAGTTAGTACTAAAATCGCTCTCTTATTTCGTTATCACTTTTAAGTATTGTCCACATTGCTTATAGGGCTAAAGACTACGTTCGTTCAACTTTTTCTTTTTTCTTTCAGTTACATCTTCAAGTCATTTTTATTAGTAAAAATGGTTGGTCAAACATTGCGAACCGAATATACGACATGACAATCCACCACATACGAGTAGGATCATGTGGTTACTAATTTGGTGATGTAATTGAAATAGAAAGAAAAGTTGAACGAACAAATTGAAAAAAAAAAAAGTACGAAACTTGTATGGATGCATGTCATGATAACTCCGGTATGATATATGATGTGCTGATTTAGGACATGTGTGACAAATATTTTGATAATTTTTTTAGCAAATTTCGATAAAAGCTGATACAATATATGATTGAAAAGTTGATATAAGTTGTGGGTTTCATAAAATGTATGGTTAAAATTTAAAATTTTATTTTGGGGGTTAACAAGCACTTGGTAACATTTTGATCTTTTGACAGACAAGTTGACGGCGGACGCGGCCCTTGATCCAGCGGGGCTTGTGGCAGTGGCCGTCTGCCATGGTTTTGCGCTGTTTGTAGCCGTCTCGATCGGAGCCAACATCTCCGGTGGCCATGTAAACCCTGCAGTCACCTTCGGTTTAGCTCTCGGCGGCCAAATTACACTACTTACTGGTCTCTTTTACTGGATTGCTCAACTTTTGGGCTCCATTGTGGCATGTTATTTACTCGTATTCGTAACCGGAGGATTGGTAAGTTCAATTACAATTGAAAAGTGAAATTCACCGGTTTGGTACGTTAGACTAGATAAAATAATATTTTAAAATTCAATTCCGGTATTATTACACAGTTTTATATAGTCGAGTCTCGATTTCTCTGGCTAAACTAACTAGCTGATTAGTTCGATTTCTAACAAAATAAATAATTTCATGCAGGCTATTCCAACTCATGGAGTTGGTGCTGGTGTTGGAGCCATTGAAGGAGTTGTTATGGAAATTGTCATCACATTTGCTTTAGTCTACACTGTGTATGCCACAGCAGCTGATCCAAAGAAGGGCTCATTGGGCACAATTGCACCCATTGCCATTGGTTTCATTGTTGGAGCCAATATTTTGGCTGCCGGTCCATTTTCCGGTGGGTCGATGAACCCTGCCCGCTCCTTCGGACCGGCTGTGGCCAGCGGCGACTTCTCCGGCATCTGGATTTACTGGGTTGGACCCCTCATTGGCGGTGGCCTAGCCGGGCTCATCTACGCCAATGTGTTCATGTCCCACGAGCACACTCCCCTACCTACCGACTTCTAAGTTAATTTGTACTTTTTCTTTTGGTAATAAAAGGAAGAAGAGGAAATTTTTGCTTTTCTTCCTTTATATCATTATGGTTTCTTTGCTGTAAATCCATTTTCTGGTGTAATGTTGCTTTCTTAAAGGTCATTTAATCGAAGGTTTGGTCCCACTTCTCTATAGGTGTTCTTGGCACCTTCTTTTGATGCTTTCTTATCAGAACAAGATAATACTGAACAATATTAAAAAATGCAAGTTAAAATCTTATTCATTATACTCTCGAGTCTCCTCTAATACTTCAAAGAAAACAAGCAGTTAGATTATTACATCAAATTTTGTCGAGGAAAAAAGTAACACGATGAATCTATTGCAATCTTGATCTTGCTTTATTCTCTACAAGAAGAGGGCCCCAACAGTATCTGATTTTGAATAACTCATCAGGATCCAAAGCAGAAATTTTGATTGTGTAATTTACAATGTCAAATAGTGGCAGTTTCATCTTCTGGTGGTTCTTTTCCATAAACCCAATCATGCCCTTTCCATTCAGGAAGTTGTTGGATTACAACCTGCATCATCAAGGGGGGAAGAAATAAAACATTCTAAACTTCAGATGGATTAGGACGAGTGTGCTTATGTCATGTTAGATATGTTGGACTGAAGTATTATTATGAAGGAAGGTATTTTTCCGTTATCTTAGTTCAGTACACCAAATATGCATATAAATTTTCTGACTGAACGTAACGAATTATTTGAATGAAAATGCATGGAGGAAAAAGGTCATATGACACTAAACTAGACGAGAAAATAGTACCAAAAGAGTTGTAGCTGATTGTTCAATACTAAAGAATGCCACTAGAAAGTAGTGGTGCAAATCAGGTCTTGCAGGTACTATCATAGAGGTCCAGACATGCCTCGACTTTACGTCCCGGTCACAGACAGACCAGGCCTGTTTTACACCAGAGCAGGTCGGGGCTGCCCCGGCAAAAGAATGACCAGTATGGAGAAATTATAGAAAATGATTGAGAAAAAGGAATGCAAACCAGGCCTCTGGAATCTGCATTGCCAACAGTGGTTTGACAAGCCAGTCTCCAATTCTTCGGATTCTGAAATTGCAAATGTAACTAATTAGCCATTTAGCAGTATGTCATATACTACTGGACAGTATTAAGAAAGAAAAAGAAAACTCCATACCCCTTTTAATTTTTCCTTCTCTTTGTCCGTACGAGGAGTCAATAGCTCCTTTCCTTCGACAACCTCAACGAGGCATGTTCCACAGGTTCCTCCTCCCCCACAATTTAGCAGAGGTCTAGCCTGAAACGTTAAAATAGAATTCGATAAGTTTGGATGACGGGACGGCTATGAAAATTGCCTACGCCAGTCCTTGCTGGATGTACTGAAAAGAACAGGGGCTTACGTATGGTCCATACAATTCCATGTTGTTGTCCAACATTATGTCTCTAAGTTTCTGTCCACCGCAGGCTGTTCGATAGTGCACGTCCGGTGTTCCATCTGGAAGCAAAACAGACTAGGAAAATATACAAACTTGAAACAGTCACACTACGATTACAATTTTTATGTACATTAATAGGATATTTGAGACATTGAATTGAACTAGACATGATTAAATAAGAGATATATTCGAAATGTTTCTCGACGATTCTGTCCAGTTTGTCAGACATTAAATACAATTTTACTATTTTGTCCAATTCAGCATATCAAATATGATAGTTAATACTTAATAGTAAACTGAACTCACACTAACAAATGCAAAATTCACTTCAGCCTCAGTCGGTTCTTCTTCCGATACTGCAGCCTCGGGTTCACTCTGGCGTGCAGTTTCAACGGCTGGGATTTTCCCTCGGGGAAAACCGAGATTATTAAAGCTCTTAAAAGTTCTGTGAGGGGTGTTCTTGAAATTCTGGGATGCTGAGAAAGAAGCTAAATTATGTGAGTTGAGTTGAAGTATTCCCATTTTTAGGGATATTTGGATGAAAACAGTGGCACTTTTAAGATAGCTTGAATCCGTATGGATATTGGATTTTGCGTGGTAATTTAATGAATTGAATTTGTGGTTCTTGTTCATCTTATCTGATGGCTGATAAGTTTGATGGTTTTACCTTCTCATGACAGATGAAAATAGTAACAAGCATTCTTGACAATAACTGTAGACATCACCTAGGTGTAAAAACAGGCTGAGCTTCTTGGCAGAGTTTTCAACCTGTAGGGCCGGGCAGGGCCCGACAACAGGATCCAAAGTGTGCGTGATGGCTTGGTCCAGGCCTGTTTTACTACTGCCTGGACCTGATAGTAAGTGTCCTCGGCCCGTGTAACTGTTTAAAAGTTTGAAATAATGAATGGGTCGGGCTGGGCCTTGAAGGCTTTACTAGGAATTCAACATATATCCTTTCCATTCAACACGTGGCAGTTCATTTTGTTAAATATACAGTGAACGGGATGATATATTAATCCTTTTAATTTAGTCAGCATAGTTTCACTTCCAAAATATAAATATAAATGTTCTGAGGACATATTATGTTATATTTAACTGAGTAAACTGTTCAAGATATATAGACTAATTGAGGCCTTGAGAATAGTTTATAAAATTGAAAAAAAAAAAATGAGATGCCAAATTCATGTACACGATTAAACTCGTGAAATCTACAGATTCTGCATATGTAATCCACAATATTTGCATGAATATAACAGGACAATACAATAGACACGATTTTAACTTAATTTTATTTCTTAATACTGTACAATGGCATCCATCCGCCTTACAGAACAAGCCATCAATGTTTTAATGGACAATACAGCTATTTCAGAACTGTGTTAAGTAGATAATATCTTCATTACTGGATTAGTTAACTTTCAAGGAAATTTAGCCTATACTATTGCTCCGTTGAATTGCCATCTTCTTTGTTCTCTTTAGTTGCTTCATTAATGCAAGCCGTTCAGAAGAGTAGGGTGAAGGAATCTAGTCAACAAGATGACTATGTAAGAACTTGGCGAAGATTAAAGAAATATAGCAAGAGCAAAATTATGAATGGATGAAATTTACCAAAGATGGCATGTATCTCTTGATTGCTGCTAACATGGCTGCATGACCTACAGCAGAAACCTGATAATTGATAAAGAATGGTGAATTAGCAAGCTCTCTTCAATGTCATGAATTAAACTTAATCCCAAACCTGAGGGCTATAGAAACAAAACAGAAAGCAGAAATGTGCAAGCACAAACAAGTTTACAGTGGTTCAATCTCAGTGAGAGTTATATCTACTTGCCGACTAAAAAATGAGAAGTAAACATTTACAATGAAGATCTCAGTCCTCCCTCAGTCTCTATCTATCTCTGTCTACTATTACGAAAAAAAGCCCACCCAAATCATTTATGTGGTGTGAGCAACCAGGTCGATCTGCGGTTGAGGAAAAAGTGACAGTAAAATCAAGCTCCAAATAGTCCAATGTGCAAGTTAAAAGATAGTGCAAAGTGCTTCTCCAGGTCTCATCTAAGTGAATACGTCATCAGCATATCTGAATGTGTCCTTGCAAGCACTAAACCTAATATTGGAATTTTGATGTCTCAAAACAAAAAATTGATGTATGCAAGGGAACCTCAAAATTCCTTTAAAAATGAAGCTCAGCTACTTCCAGGGTTTTTTTTTTTTTTTTAAATATAATCTTGAAACCGTCAAAACAAGCTATGATCAAAAGCAATGGCGCCTGTTTACATTATTAGAATAAATAATCAGAATATAGTAATGGAAATATTGCTATTCAATTCCTAGATTATGCACTTTTTATTGATCTTTTTTCTACACATTCAATTTTCACTTTGTTAAGCACAAACAGTTATCCAACCACAAAGTAAGAAAACAAAAGCTGAAGTTGCATGTTCAGATCTCAGAAATCAGCTTACTGGAAGTAACATTAAAATTGTTACTGGGATGAGGGTGGCAATGTCAGCAAGTGTTCTTTGCATTTTCCTCTTTTCCCTTTTTGTGACCTTATAGCCATATAATTGCTTCGTAAAAAGCCGCAGAGTGTACTTGATGTCTACAAAAAGTATCTGAGTTCCCATCCATATATCCTATGATATGATTCATATTGCAGACTTAGCAAGCGTTAAAACAATATACATGACCCAAAATAAAGAAGGGAATTGTGAACTTACAACACTTGCAGATACCATCTTGGTCGTAGATTTTCTAAGCAGATTTTGATGGATGGGCTTCGACGAATCTAAATCAGCAAGGTTTTTAGCATTGGCCTGTCATTCCTAACAATTATTTATAATAGTTGGAAAGGGACCTAGGTGCATGCAAGAGAGTGTGAGGACATAACACAGATTGATTAGTGTTCTATATGTACCGATAATTATTGTTGAACCATCTCATTTAAAAGCTTAATATCTTATTGAGTGGACATTTATTTCTAAACATTTAGTCTTCAATGCACCACCTCACGAGCAAAGCGATCCAATTGTTCATCAAAGGCCTCACACGTGACGTCTTTTTCATGCTCCAATATCATGTTGAACCATCTCATTATAAAGCAAGTGATAAAAAAGGGGAAACGTGTATCCATTTAGATTAAATCTTCAAATAATATCCTAGCTTCAAAGGTAAAAAAAAATAGGAAGGATATCCTATGGATGCTTATTAGGATTGACAAATTAGAATCAAGAAATTACAGCACACATCTCAGCTTCTCTCCTTTCTATTGTCTTGCTAGGTTTTCCTTTTCTATCATTTTCTCCAAAATCATACACTGCAATTACGTGAGAAATTATTTCTTATAGAAAGGAATGTAAAATACACTGTCATCAGTCATGACAAAAGGTTATTGCACATGATTACATAATGTTTGGCATGTTTACTGAGGATGTTTGTTTATATCTCTCTATTAAATAATGAATATTTAATCGGTCATTAACCAAGTAAACACACAATATTTCTTAGTCATCCATCTAGTATCCATACCTGAGACTGGATAAATTCGTGTTGATGTTTTCCCCTTGTCATCAAGTCGGCTGGCCTCTGTGGTGCTTCCATTATTAGAGATGAATTTTTGGTTCCCTTAATTTGTAATGACGGCAGTAAGTCAGGATCACTTCTTTCCCCTATTTTCTGCATGTCACTGCTTAAAAAAATTAACATTATGGAAACTTTGCAGTACTGTCTAAGGCATGTGACTCTTAATCTGCAATATATTGAGTGCATGTTTGGTACACAGTATCAAACAGAACCAGACATTATAATAAAAGAGATTTTAACTTATTTTTGGTCCTTAATATTGTCAAGGCTTATCAGTTCCTCAACAACAAACATGCCATAATAGATTTTCAGTTTGAATCCAGCAAAGCCAACATACCTTGTTCCATCATAAGCAGACCAGAAGTCCTCTAGACATGTGGATAGCAGTTCCTGACTGGAAAATAGAACACAAAATCAACCTCAAAACCTAGTAATCCCTGTAATGTAGATTGTAGAAATGCCATAATGGAACGTTGATCACCTCTTAAGTAAAAATTCTAACAAATTAGAATCTAAGGCTTGTTGAGTTGAATTGCTGTAGTGGGCGAATCCCGAAATCACATCATAGCATACAGTAAAAATGGTGTACAAAATAATTTCTTGCTCTGCCTGAATAGGATGATTTTTGGACCTTCTCCTATCTTGGAATACATGACTGTTATATGCAGCATAAAAGTCGACCCATCCAATTTCGTCGATAATTACCTGGTAACGACAATTTTAAGCCATCTGGTTTATTAAATCTTAAGTTTCAATAAATAACTGACCTCCATCACGAGCTGATACTCTGATATGGTTGAAAATTCAGGAAACATGGAAGGGATACCACACTCTAAATAACTGTAATGAACATGAAAGCTCTTCTACATCAAGATATATGCAAAAAGCCAAAAATTATAAACTCGAAATTCAAAATATTAATACCTAAGAAAATCTTTAATTTGTTCATCAAGATCTTTTATATGGTGCTTCCATAAGAACAATCTTGTTTCTCTTCCTAGATATGCAAAAAGTCCCAGAGTAATCAAACAACTTTCTTGAACCTGCTAATATCTCAAAAAGACAATGAACTATAGTTGTCATATGAGAAACAAAAAAATGTGAAAGCAGAGTAATTTTGAAGGCATTCCCTCAGGATTTCAAGCGAACATTAGATTTCCACAAACAGGAAAACTTTTCCATAGTTAACTAGTAGATTTAGGTATGTTAAATTGAATGTTATAAAGAATAGGAATAACCTTGCTAATGTGCCTGCCTGAAGTTACACTTTCTCTGTGTAACGCAGTAGAAAGCTTTCTCTGAATCAGTCCAATCCAAAATTCCATATCTTCAACATTCTTACTTGGAAGAATCTTACTTCCAAAATGGGAAAGAAAAATATCTTCAAATCCAGCCTCAGTTGCTAGCTGATGCAATTTCTCAAGAGAAACTAGACTGTGTGACATAGTCATAAGCTCTATCAATGCCTCTTCAATTGAATTTGAAAATAAGGGATAAGAAATTCGTGCTGAACCCAATTTCCTGACAGCAGCACAACAGCTTATACCCATAATTGTTCCTGCAATACCACTGAATTTATTCAAAATTTAGATTTCTCCTAACAGCAAGGTAGCAGGAGAAATTAGGAAGGCAAAAATGAAATACATTATAACATGGACAAACCTTCCTGCGTATTCCAATGACCACTTCTTGAACAAAGGGATAAATAATCCAGCTATCCGTGGAAGTTCAACCATTCTAAACCACCGCACCAATTTCGGGTTCCTGGTGTTTAACTGACTTTCTATTTGCAATCCAAGAAAGTTCGTCTTCGGAGAAAGGCTGGTGCAAATGACACGAGAAAATTTCAGCACCTTGCCATGCAATCTTTCTATTATTTTTTAATTTCATAATACAAAGAATAAAGGCATACTGCAACAGATTGTACAGACGAAATAAAGAACTTGAATTTTAAATTTATTCATTTTGTTTGTTAACCATCTAATCTAAAAGCTCAAGTTGATAGAGAGAGGTCACACGCGTTCATTTAATTGTGTCTTCAACAAGAACCTTCTAGTGCAGTAGACCCACTCCATTCTTTGATCAGGGGTTGGTGTGCACAAATTCCTTTAAATGGGTGGTGGCGAGGCTTGAATCCAATTATTTTGCTTGGCACTGATATCACATTAACTATATCACTTACAAGTCTAAACTGTTAAAGAAGAGTAACGTGTAATCATTTACTGTTTAAAAATTATCACAAGCACGGGGGTACATAAAAATATGATTACGAGTTTTTGAAAAATACTTTCCAAGGACTATATAGTTTCCTTGATATGTCCCCTTGACTTACATCTCAAGAACAGGAGATGGGTTGTTGCTGCGTTTGTGAGAAAGAAACAACTCCACCTCAATTGCTGCTTTCAGTAGAGCATACACAGCAACCTGAATAAGGATAATCTTAAGTTAACCTTACTCTTATCTCATTTCTCACAAGTATCAGGGAATTCAACATGTAAATGCTACAAAACCCCTCTCTCTCTCCCTCCCTCCCCCCCTCCCCACACACATATAAATGTACACTTGTATATATCTACATACACAATCACTCCAAAGTGTGTGCATACCTGATATGCAACGTGCTTATGCCAGGCATTGACATCGACTCCATTCCATGCCATTGCTAGTGGTGGACCTGTTTTAGCCAATTCGATTGTCTGTATTGCAAGGGAAAAACTTCTAGCAGATTCATGCAATACCCATACTAGACAATTCACACGATTAAATTCCACTTCATGTCCTCCAGCCTTGGCCAAAGAATTCTCGGCCTTAGCAATTCTTCTATCAGACTCAGCTGCAGATTCCACTGAAGATAGTCCTCCAATAGGTATCAATTTCGATGAAGTCTTACGGGATGAGAATGGACGAATGAAGAGAAGGCCTTGGGGAATAATATATTTAGCTAGGCCATGCCTCTCTTGCTCTTTTACGTATATCTTTCCCGGGCTCGGTGAATTTAACCAAGACATGAATTTATCATCTGATAGGAAAGCTTTTCTACAACAAAAATGCAAGTGTGTGTTAATTCTTCAGCTGACAAAACTCCTATCAGAAACATAATTTGAGGTCCCTTTTGGATTAGGGAAATAAAATTCATAAGCTCTAAACAGGTACATATCAACAGAAGTAACAAGTTCTCGAACAAAGATTATCTCTGTAAAAGAACTCAACAATCGATTTCTTACACTATATTCGAATTCAATCAAGTAATTAAAGAAGATTGGAGTTCTGAAGCATAACGGAAACCCACAAAAATACCCTACACTGAGTGACAGATAGAAGAGAGAGAATGAGAGCTTACTGATTGTAGAATTGAGATGGGCGCAAAGAAAAAAAGGAAGCCATGAAAATAGAGGAGCAGCGAAAAGGGAAGGAAACATTGTAGAGATTTTGTCTGTATATAGAAGAGTTTGGAGCGAAGGTAACGAGGCAGGTAGAGCGATAAACAAATCCTATCTGAATAAAATATTACACGCCTCAAGCGCAAAATCTTAGGTTTTTGCTCCCGCCACCCGCAGCGGCAAAAATCCAGTTGGTTTCACTTTTATTTCAATAAAATTAACATAAGAAATTGATTTCATTGTGCTGAATCATTTGAATCAATTTTTTAAACACGATCAATTTGGCATCGATTCTTATCCAATTTTCTTGTTGAATCAGAAAAATACTGCTATGGCTGTATGAATCATAGATATATTTTGAGCGCCGAATCGAGGTGTGCACCGATGATCGATAACAGCTCCTAAGAATATGATTTTCTTTGCAAGCAAACACCATAATTTCAAGTAAAAATGCTCCAATAACTGCTCCAAACTCGAACCTACGTTAAATAGAATTGACCCAAAAGTATCATTTTCCAATTTTGAATCATTGCTTTACACATTTTAGTTCACTGATCTTGTTATAGATCTGGGAGCAATGATGTTGACATTTTTGATAGTGTGGATAGGCATGTTTGGCTAAGCTTCAAAAGGTGTTTCATAAGTACTTTTTAACTTTTTAAAAATCAAAATTTGTTTGCAAGTATAAATTTGAACTTATTTTTAATACTGTCGGGTAATCTATGCCAATCCTGCCCTTAGCAATTAGCAGCATTCAAGTTCATCACTTCTCCAAGGCAATTCAGGGCTACTCGAGCTGAGATTTCACTTCTACTTCTCGTAAAAGAACTTATGACATTAACTGGACAAATTATTTCCATTTATTGAGAACAATTTTCCAGTGCAACTTACAGATACAGAAATACAGAGATTATAAAATTATTCGCCCCGCAATTTTGCTCTTATCGCACCACTAGCTAGATTTAGCCAGTGATGACAACTACTGCAAGAAAAATACGAAGGCTACGACATCTCAGGATTCTATTCAAAATCAACTAAGCATTCCCAATACTGAAAATTGCCAACATTTTTTTATGACCCCCTCGAAACATAAATTAAATCAAGCCGGTAAAAAAGACATTGCAGAATTCTGTCATCAAACTGTTTCAATTCCCACATGCTGCAGCATCTAGTAACCATAACCTGATCAAAGCAATAATTGGAAATCATTTACTACAAATTTAGATTTGTGCTTGAGAAGTTTGGATAATAAGAAACAGCAACTACCTGAATTGCCCATGGGATTTCCAGCAGGTACGGATTCAGGCTCCTTGATGTCGACAACTACAGCATCAGATGTGAGAAAAGTCCTTGCCACAGATGCCGCATGCTCCAGGCAACATCTTACAACCTGCTTCCCACATGATTTTATGTTTCTTAAGCAACCGTCTTAACGTGCTAAATAATAAATAACTTCATAGATCCAATTTAATCAACATTCATACTGCTCTAATGTCTAGTAACAAGATGAAGCAATAAAGGAACTTGCCTTTGTGGGATCAATTATGCCAGCAGCCATTAGATCCTCGTATTTTCCAGTTGCAGCATTGTAACCAAACTTGGGATTATCATTTGCCAACACCTAAACAAAGAAACGACATTAATGAAACATGATTCAGATAAAAACTCGCGAACAGATAATTCCGAACACGGCACAAGAGCATCTGAGTCAAGCCTTACCTTCTCTATTACAACACTACCATTCACCCCTGCATTCTTGGCTATTAACTTCATTGGATAACTCAATGCTCTCTTAACAATATCTGCTCCAACCTGCAGCCATTCAATTAATTAATCCTTGTTTAGCAATTACACCAAATCCAGCATTGCATCCAGGATATAGTGTAGACCAAGAAAATATGCGCCTGCATTACCTTCTGCTCATCATTATCTAGGGTATCCTTTATGGCATCAACTTTTGCTGCAAGCCGCAACAGGGTACACCCACCGCCAACCACAATGCCTTCCTCAACAGCTGCCTGTAGCAACCAAAAATTATGAGTTTAGTTTAACATATTGACTGGCAATGATTTAATATTATAATTTCAAAAAGAATTCCAAAGTCCAAGTAGCAAGTCAGGATGAAAGTTCACCTTTGTTGCATTGAGGGCATCTTCTACTCGCAGTTTCTTTTCTTTAAGCTCAGTTTCAGTTTGTGCACCTACCTGAAAACAAATGTACAGGGATAAGAATATTAGAAAATAATCTTCTGGACTACAGTAATCAACCGCGAGTACATAATTAACCAAGGAATCACCTGAATAACAGCAACACCACCTGAGAGTTTTGCAATTCTTTCATTTAACTTTTCCTTTTCATAATCCTGTTCAGCACTCTGCATGACAGACCAAGATTTTAGAATGTTTGATGCACGGAGGATTTAACCGAATAAAATCATATGAGCAAAAAACACACACACACACACACACAAAATCGCACCTCGACAAGGTTTCTGATCTGGGCAACTCTTTTGTTTACTGCCTCTTGCGTGCTCCCATCACCAACAATTGTTGTTGTGTCCTTGGTCAGTACCACTTTTGCAGCAAGTCCCAATACCTCACTTCCAGCCGTGTCCAGGGATAAACCAACCTCCTCCCTTATAACGGTACCTGAACACAATTCCAAGCATAAGTTACTGCAGGGTTTATTTATATATTTGACACAAGGCACATATCTACAATCAGTAGATGGTAGATAACCTCCAGTGAGAATAGCAATGTCATCAAGGTATTGGCTTTTGCGTTCTCCAAATCCAGGGGCTTTGAGTGCAGCAATTTTCAAAGATCCTCTTAGCTTATTCACGACAAGGGTTGCAAGAGCTTCCTGCTCAATGTCTTCTGCAATTATTAATACTGGATATCCTCCCCTGATAGCATCTTCCAAGATGCTAACTAAATCCCTGGCATTTGTTATCTTTTTGTCGACCAGAAGAAGCTGCACACAGAGCAGTTGCCATTTGGAATAAAAGTAAGTCAATATCCTGGATCCAATATATATAATAGAAAGAATGAGTTTATCTCGAAGATATTGTAATTACCTTGCAATTTTCATATTCGACAGCCATCTTTTCACTATCTGTGACAAAGTACGGAGAAATATAACCACGGTCAAATTGCATGCCTTCGACAACATACAAATTGTTCTCGGAACTTCTCCCTTCTTCAAGAGTCACCACACCTTTTCTGCCCACTTTACTCATAGCTTCTGCAATCATATTTCCCACTTCATAATTATTTCCAGCACTAACTGCAGCTACGTCAGCTAGCTCACTGTCCTCAACCTGCATATCAATCACGAGAAAATTAAGGAGTCCCACCAAAATGGACTTAACATACCATCCACAAAAAAATGCCAGGTGAATGTTGCCTTTGCTTCAAGGGCTAAATACAGAAAAATCAAGAATTTTGCAATCTGTAGAGTAAGATAAACAGATAGAGCATTCAAGTTTACCTCTTTAGACATTGACTTGAGCTCAGACACCAGGGCTTTAGCTGTCCTCTCAATACCCCTCGTAATCTGAATAGGATTTGCACCTGCTGCCACAACCTGAACAAATCAGCACCAAAATAGTTTAGTAACAAACACTCATTCAAAGCTTGGACATAGTGTATTAAATATTTGCAAGAGAGTGCCCTTAGTGCAACCTTAACACCTTCAGTGATGATACCCTGTGCAAGTACAACAGATGTAGTTGTCCCATCACCAGCTAAGTCATTTGTCTTTGAAGCAGCTTGCCTCACCAATTTAGCGCCAATATTCTCCACTGGGTCTTCCAATTCAACCTACGAAGGACATTCAGATTGCGTAGAACTTGAAGTTAAAAATCAAAACCGTCAAACTGATCGTATTGCATTATTCTTAGATACAAATTCAAATGGCCAGCATTATATACCTCTTTAGCTACAGTTACACCATCATTGACAATTTTTGGAGAGCCGTACTTGCTCTCGAGAACTACATTCCTTCCTTTTGGACCAAGGGTAACACCCACTAAATCTGCAAGCTTGTTTACACCAGCCTGAAATGGAAAACTAGCAAAAGTAAGGTAATGCAGCAACATAAGCTGGATATGAAGTGAAATGTATTCTACAAAATGAGCCTATCTCGCCAATTAAATGTGCAAACTCACCTGCAGCTTCTTAACTGCAGAACCATCCTTGTTAAAATGCAACTCCTTTGCCATAGCCTGAACCTTAAGATTACAACTTTTCCGCAGAACTACATTTTTACTCCTGACTCGAGATGAACTGGAAGATATGGATCCAAATGA
>CAIGRO010171016.1:0-16862 GCA_903798355.1 Fraxinus baroniana
AATGAAAGCTTAGGTTGTATGTATTGCAAAAGTCAGGGGATCTGCAAATCACGGTATGTATCTTACAATTTTAATTTAAAATTGATGTCTGTTTTAATTTAGAATTTAACACTATTCAAATTAAAATTAATATATCATAATATGTAATTATTTATCAATTATATAAACATTAGATCATTAATTATTTAATGAACCAAAAAATTTAATATAAACTAAGCTAACGTGCATTGCACGTTGCTTAAACCTAGTTTTCATAAAATATATGGAATTTTCGTCTTAAGCATCATAGAGACCAAAAAAAGTGAGGTGCTGAGATAGTGTTGTCAATAAATAAAGGTTAGGACAACCGTCCGAAAGGAAGTATAGTTTGAGGATGGCAACTATAGAGATGTCAAATTTTAACTAATTGGGAATTTGCAAGACATAGGAGCAAAGATGCCTAAGCTCAAAAAAATCATTTCATATCTTTATATTTCTTAACATTTTATTCTGAAATTAATTTTACGTTCCTTTCAAACTAAATAACTTATTTCTAACTCGAAAAAAAAAATACTATAAAATTTACTTAAGTTACATGTACATAGCTTAGCCAAACATGCTTACTCAAATATGTCCTGTGTTTCCCGGCATTGCCACGTTACTCGAATAGACAAAATCGACCACAAATCTCAAATCCAAGTTGAGATTGATTGTAGACAATTCTTTCTTTCAGGATCAAAGTAACTTCTTTAGAATCTCATCAAAAACAATATGAACTTTGATGCAAGCCGCCAATTAACAATTAAAACAATCCTCACACAAACTCCTGATATGTGGAGTTATTATTATTATGAAAAATGATCTTAGCAGCAAGCATGAATATTATGAAAACCCAGAAAAAATAATTAAGCAATTTTCTTGTTGGATATTAGAGTTGAAAAGTTTATAACATACATCTATGCCATACTGCTACTGCTGAGGTTCTCAATATACCTACTTACACTGTGCCTTTGTGAGTGCTGTTTTTAGAAAACCAAAAGTTTCGATCTTTGCCGTGCATTCCTTCAGGGTTCTGTTCCATACAAATACACGAAGACCAATGCAGCGACACTTCTCCAAGATCTTAAACGTCAAGTCACCATACAAGCAGCTGGCCATATAACAGCAGCAAGTTCTTTGCTCCATTCTCTGGGGATCCTCTATCAGCTATCAAGATGCAGAGCATCACTGTCAAGAATGAGCGTGCTCAATCTTGACCACCTCGATCATTCCTCCGCTTGCTTGTTTTCCTTCTGGATCTTGTGTTCTTGACAGGATTTGACTCAAGGGTCTTTTGCCCTGATGGACTGGTAGAGTTAAACAGATTCGTTGGGATTGAAGCTTCCTTGTTCAGTGCAGATTCTGATATCGGATTTTTCGTAGTCCCATCGGAAACAGGTTTTTCATAAGAGATAACTGAATCAAGAGCATAAATGCGTAGAGCAAGAGCAGAAAGAGTAGAGACTTTAGCTGCTGTTGAAGGTGATGACCAATACCACCAATCACTTCTCAGGTACTCACTTTTAATAGTTTCCTCGAGTGTGATTATGGCTTGAATCATCTGAAAACGAACAAGAACAATACAATAAATTTTGCAAAAAGACAGATCTCAAGCCCTAGAGGAAGAGTCAAAATACAATACAGAGACTTGAGATTTCATATTACTGGATGAATTCAATTTTTTAGGGGCAATTTAGGTTAAAAGGAAATTACATGTCCCATTAGTAGTGCAAAGGGCCATAGATTACAAGGGCATAAATAGAAACAACATCAAATCGAGAATAAGATGGCGCCCCATGTAAACTTTGAAGTTAAATTAGGAAGTAGAAAGGTACGCTAACCTCATAAATTGTATTTGCAGATTTCACAAATCTGCGCCATGCACATCTCCTGCTGTGATTTGACCTTGAAATGCTTAAAGCGCCTTCAGGCAGAGCAGCATCCATATCAAGCAAGCTGATCTTAAGAATCCGTAGGATTTCAGAAGCTCTGCCGACTAAAGGTCTCCATGGAGAATCCGGAATAATACAACTTTTGGACAGTGAAAGTACTAAATTTTTATCCACCATCGGAGAAACCTGATTCCTTTCGCTCGTAGATATAGATTTATGTTTGTCAACTTCAGATCCCTCCTTGCCCATAACCTTTTCTCCACATCTTGACAGATTATTTAATTTATCATTTTTGTTCATGGAATCAATAGCACGGGGATTGTTACCTGATTCCTGCTGCTGATTTATCCAATCTGTCTGGATTTCTCCTGTAACCTCATTTTCCCTCAAAGAGCCCAATACTAGTGCAGGATCACTCGGATGAGTAAACTCACCTGGTAGAAAGGATGGAATACCACCAGAAGCTATAAGTCCGATGCCCTTTATCATTTCCTTGATTGGGGATTGAATGATAAACCTGGCTTTGATTTCCTCGTAATTAAATGGACATTCTGGCTCAACGGAACTTAATCCATCCCTGGGCTTCTCACTTATAGATCTTTGAATAATTCCCGTTTCAGCAGAGCATGTCTCATGATGTGATGCATTCCTCGACTTTTTGCTCTTTGAGGCATCTTCTGTTGTTGGGCTTCTCTTAGAAGTAGATCCCTCAGTTTTGCAATTTTCCATGGAATGCTGGCTTAATTCATTACCCATTGAAAAACTCTGATGACAAGAGGGACAATGTTCTTTAGAAGGCCACAAAAGCTCTAGGCACTGGCATCTATACATCATGCCATTCTGACTTGCTTCAGAAGCAAGATTTTTATGGATGCCAGTGGAGGTCTTGTTCTCTAAGCAAGGACCAAATTTCTTCTTCAAAGCATTCAAAGCATTTGTAGCCGGTAAAGTTTTTCTCCCTTCAGAGTGAATTGAAGAAAATGATTCATGTTTGTTAAGAATGTGATTCTCAGCATAAAACGAGTCTTTGGGTTTTGTACATAGCCACTGCAATATAGAATCTTTTAGATCTTTCTCTCTCTCATTGCTTTCTTGCAGCCAACTTAGTAGTTTCTCGATTTCGGACTCAGACTCATAGGACATCCATGTAGAAGAATTAGGAACCCCAATGAACTCTTCAGGGCCCCTCTTTTTAGAAGTCAAGCTCCCATTAGCTACAATCCATGGACGAGTATCCGGCCAGCATAATACCCAATAAACCCTTCCATTAGAATCTCGTCCCAAGAAATCCTTCCGAAGAGATACCTTGAGAAGCTCCGATTCTGTAGAAGTAATTGGAGTCTGCAAACCAGAAACGTCATTTTTGTAATCATTTGCAGAATGGGCACGCTCTGACATATGGCTGCTAGGTGTTGACTGGCCAGCAGATAGAAAGGAACTCCGTTGTTCAGCAGACACAGGCAACTCGTTCAAGCAACTGTCTCCTTGAGGTAGATGCACATGGGGAAAGATGTTTTTCTGTTGACTTTGAACCACTGCACACTGCTGATATTGTAATTGGCCCAATGCATCAGAAACATTTACAGCTTGATTACTGCTGCTGGCACAATGTTTAACCAGATTGCTTCTCGAAGGAGGCCAACCGGGCTCTTTATTGTAATCACTTTGTCTATCGAGCTGTAATGGATTCTCCAGACAATCAGAGAAGGATGAGATGCTAGAATTTGCTTTCTCTACATTTGCAGCAAATGGTTCTTCCTTGGATTGCAGAGTTTTCAATTCAGAAGAGATAGAGCGAAGTTTTTGCTGCAATTCAGATGTCCGGGAGGCACATTGATCTATGTGGTCATGAATGGAAGCTGAATTCAACGCCTCATCAAACAAGAATTTCAAAAGGAGAACTCTCTGCATAAAGAAGAACACCAACTATCTCAAGAAAAAGAAAGAGAAGTTGCATGCAAGCAATAAAATACTGGCATGAAATTATAGCGTGGCTCCTAGTGTTAAAGGAGAAAAGAAAAGGACAACTAAATTAGCTGATCAGTTTTGCCTTCCCAAAATATTTGAAGGTCAGTTCTAGTCCCCCCCTCCCAAGCTTGAACTTTTTTCTTGCATTAATAAAATTCCCATCCTTGAGGCTGTTGTGCTGCCAACGCAGCACCTGTATGAGTTCTGTGAACAATTCCATGTACACAGGGAATTGTTCATTTTTAATTCGACAAAAATAGTAATAAGAAAACTCAAACTTAGGGTGTGTTTGAACCACATTATTTGTGAAGAATGTATTTTGGAATAGTAGATTGATGGAGAATGTATGGTTGAAAAAGAAGGAAAAGTTATTGATGTGATGGAAAATATTATTTTATTGAAGAATGTATGGTTGATAATGAGTAGAAGAATGAAATGTACGGTATCATTAGAACATACTGAAAAGATATTCAACGGAATTTATGAAGTTAGGTGATCGTTTGTCATTCTTTTTGCCTCTATAATGGAAGTTTTCATTGTGTTGTGGATTTAATACTGATAGAGACCCTTGATTTGTCCTAAATTTTGCATTGTATTATTATTAATTAATTAGTCTTGACTGCATACGTCTTGCATAGGGTATTTATAAAGATTAGAGTGTGTTTGGTGCACATTAAAATGAGAGAATGCATTTTTTGAAGTAATGTGATGAGAAATATATTATTGAAAAAGAAGGAAAGGTTATTAATGGATGGAAAATATTATTTTATTGAAGAATGTATGGTTGATAATGAGTAGAAGAATGAGAATGAAAATTTTAATGTGTACCAAACAGGGGCTTAATAAACATGCGAAAGAGGTAATCAGACAAACCTCATTCACTGTAAACTCCCAATATTCTTTTGTCTCGAGCAGGTTTACTAAACTCGTCATTGATTCCAAAAACTTGTGCATGAACTCTCCCTGATTTTTTCTTTTCCCATGTTGATTTACAGCAGAACTGTGGGCTGCACTTCCAGAAATTGATTTACCAACACAAGAAGGGCAATACCAGTTTCCTTCCGGGATTTTAGTAAGTGGAGGACTCAAGCAATATCTATGATACTCTGAATCACATTTATCACACAACAGGACGTTGTCATCATCTCTGTCCATGCCACACACCTTACAAATTCCTCCATCCCAAGGAGCCCTAGGAAGTGAGATTTCATATATACTGGCAAGAAAGTCATCTCTCTCCTTTGTAGCTTCACCACTTGAACTATCAAGATCTGCAAACTCAGCAATTTTATGGACAAGGGTAATAACCTGGAAAAAAGTACAAGCACGTTAAGCTCAGGTAAAGAACGAGAGGATCCAAGTATTTCAAGGCTTCAATTTGGTCACGTCACACTATAAGAAGGAAACTGGGGAATAAATATCAAGCAACCTCTTTCTCATACAGGTCTTCAAACTTTTGGGACAATTTTTCAGCCACACCAATCAAATCAGATCGGTCTCCATATGCAGTGCGTAAATTATTACAAACCTGACAAAAAAATGAGTCAGAAAACTTGGTATTCAAATTGCAAGGTATTCATAAAATCTTTTAGGATATTCGCACAACACTTTATCCGGACAAGGAAACAAAGTTTCATGAAGTAATGAGTGTGCCAAAATAAAAATTATCTTTGTTTCTTGATGAAGTGCTCCAATTTCGACTAAATCTTCAGTTATTCTTGTCAACTTCATCAACTGATCAAAACTTATAAATGAGATTAATTTATGGTTCATATTAACTTGAAAAATGAGAATAAGTTGGCATACAATAAAAAATTAAGTAACTTGCGGAAAACATACCTCTCGAACATCATCAATAAACGCTTCATGTGATTCACCATAGGCCCCACCAGCCAATCTCAAATCAATAGTCCTGAAGTCCAAAGGACGAGATACCATTGCAGGGTATCCAAGAAGTCCCTCGTCATCATTATCATTAGGACTTAGAAATGTTCTCCCTAACAAATTGCAGAACACTCTATCTTTATCTGCAGCAGCAGCACGCCGTAGCACTATACGGCATTGTTTCATGATCAGATCAGAGAGATTGATAATAATCCATCCTTTTTCTTTCTTCTGAGCCTTTGGCTGTGGAATTTCACGGCTCACATTTGCCAACACTAACATAACTGCTTTCTGTACTCAATAAAATAAAGCAAGTCAGCTAAATTTAGCGCACACATTCAGATAGCAAAACCTGTCTTTTGTAAAGATGCCAAGTGTGTGTTTGGTAGTGAAAATTAGTTAGCAGTAGATAGTACCAAAGAGGAAAAGGAATTTACAACTTGTTCATTATGGTGTCGAGTACTATGTACCAAATAGGTACCAAGAATTTATTGTTACTTGGAAAAATACAGCTAATAGATAAAAACACGTAGATAAGAAAATATCACCTTGGTGGGCCCGGATGCATTACCCTTGTAAACTTCCTTGCTGATAGAATGCTCTAATATCTTCCTAACTGATTCAGGTGGCTTTCTCTCTAAAGCTTCAAGTATACATTTTTTTATCCGAGCTCCAACATTTGTGGGTAGCTTTCTTACAGGTTCAAGCACTTCTGCCCAGTCAGGGAGTACACCCTCAGCCGCCTCAATAGTTTGAGAATCACTTCTTGTATTGGACTCTTTCACGAATATGCTAACAACCTCACTCTTACCCTTCAATGACCCAAATATTTGCTTCATAGCATCTGCAAGAATCTGCAAATTACATACATTACGACATCGTTAATTAAAAGAACAACATTATATGAAAAGCAATGGAAACAGACATAACAACTACGGGGCATGGAAAATAACTTAAAGATAAAACCAACGGTGCATAATAAAATCAACAAAAATGTCTTGGAACTTATTGACCTCCTAGAATACAACAAGGAACTGCATATATAGCAGAATCCCAGGGATCATCAACCAGACATAACTCTGTTACACAGTTTCAGTCCAGCAATTTTAAATGAATTAAAATATGCGATGAATATGAATCTAATTGCATCAAGATACAAGCAGGAATAGTTCAGTAAACCTACCACTGCATCAGCCTCCAATGCAGCTATGCCGGTAAGGGACCCACAAAGTGTTCCGCCGTCACCTCGTAGGCAATGGAAGACTTTTCCACTCTCACGGCTTGCAATTTCTGTAGAATCAAGATTGCCCTCCATTGACAAAACAGCCAAAATGTATCTACGAGCAATTTCAGGCCAAGTTAGTTCATTGACAGGCAGCATATTGAGCTTTGCTTTCTTTAGAGCAGCTGAGAAATCAATATCTTTCTTCCTTCCTTTTCTTGATTTGTATTCTCCTGAATCAAAATTAGGACATACATGTACTGCCACCTTAGACAGAAGCTCTGGAACAAGCAGATTCAGCAGTGAGCCATGAATTCTGGCCAAAATTAAACCAGTACATCTGCTGAGACAGGCAACTCTAGCTGGAAAAACCACCACATCTCCATTGTCCAGAGTTTTATGTCCAGAATTTTGCATAGGATAACTGTCTAACCAAGGGACTATTAGTTCAGATTCAAGTTCCCAAAAAGAAAAAGGTTTTCCCAGCCCCAGAACATCTAAGAAATGCCACGCGAGCTCCCAAACCTGATGAAGAATGGAAGAAATCATAAGCATGTAAAAACAGTAAGTTACTCTACTGACTTTCTAGAAGTAATTTTAAGCACAACCCCAGCATGCTCTTAATCCCAAAAATTCAGTACACAATACCTGAAGAGCATCTCCAATCAAGTATGCAGCAAGCTTTGAGTTTAGTGGCTTGCCAGGAGGACAGGGATCCCTCTGTGAGTCATGTGTCTGCAACTTAGGTCTCTTGTAATTTCCAGAGGAAGAGTCCGATTCTGGGTCACCTAGTAAATTGCTTTTCCTCTTAGCCAGGAGGAGCCCACTTCCAACTGTTTGTAGGCTTGCCTCATGCTTTCTATCATTCAGAAACTTATATTCTGAACAAGTGGTAACTCCAGGAAGCTTCTCTAGTATTTCCTGAACGAATTCTGCATCTAGTCCAAACCTGTCTTGTCTTAACCACGCCAACAGCATTTCACAAGCTGTGTTATACTCGTCTTCATTTTGAATTGATTGTGGGATGTTGATAGGACCAGCCGAGCAAGAAAATCTTGATAAAGAATCAAGAATGTCAGGGTCTTCAGTATGTGTTTCATCTGGACCATGAACACAGAAAAACAGAAATGCACCCTTTTGCTTGTACCTCTCGTGGAAAGCGTTAAGAAAAACTTGGGAGACCATTTCCCACACAGATGATGATGACTTCCCCTCCACTTGAAATTCCCCAATGTTATCTTTCACTCCTAAGAGATCTACTTTGGTTCTGGAACCTTGAGGTAATGTTGAAGAATTTACTTCTTGAGAATGAACAACTTCTTTTCCTTTCTTTGAAATCGAGATGTTATCATCCAGACTTGGTGGGCTGTGTTCATTTAGCATCATATGTATAGAAACATTTTCATCATCAACCACCTGGGATATGGCTGAATCATCTTTCCCCAGTTTGTCATCCCCATAGCAGGAACTCAATTTCGGCCTTGAGAGGACAGTTGAACCAATTGGAATGGAATGCATGCTACATGGATATCTCCGGACCTTAAAAGTGGGGCCAGACTCGCCACCATCTTCAACGTCACATACAAAAAAGGATCCAGTAATTTTATCATGCCAGCTCGATCGGTAACCAACAGGCCAGATCTGGTTAGTGTTATGGTATGATGGCCGTGAGTCAATATTTCCAGCCGATACAAGAAAAAAATCTTGAAACTGAATTGGGAAGCCATCCTGGAAAACAGTTTAATAATATTCAGGATATGATTGGGATATAACTACCCATGCAAGGTTCGTGAGATTTTAATATATGCAAAGACCTGATAAGGAGCTGCTTTCACACTGCACTTGTATAAATGAATACAAAGCACAGAGAATGCCCCTTATATATCTATTTTAGAGCCAAAGGCACAAGCAGAATTCATGAGCATCTTAAGGAGAAGAGGATGCAATTGACAAGACAAAAGCTGATCTATTGAATACTTTGTTTTATGTAGAGGAATTTGTAGAGGTTTTGCTCGAATCACTTAACTTTTGGAAGTAGAATTTCTTTCACAAATCACATAATAATAATGAAACTATTAGTAATGCAATTATTCTTATTATTGAAGGTGGAAGGTGGATTTTGGTAAAATCGAATTGTAGTTTAAAGAATGAATACAAATAGATTGCACACGTACTCCTTGGTTATCTGGACCATCCATGGTCCCTGAGCCTGACAAAAAACCCTCCCCATTGGCACTCCTTGGAGTGCTTTGCCTTTGTCTACTGTTTCCAACTGTCAGAAATCGAGAGGTCTCCTTCACTTGATCATTTTGCAATTCATTTTGAACACCAAATCCATTACTTCCACTCTCAGTCTCCACACAAGGATAGCTTAACGACAACCCTAAATAGCGAGCAACATCCTCCTTTGATTTGATCTGAGTTCCATCTGGGGCAATATAGATGACAGAGGTCGTGCAAATTTCTTCATCATAATCTAATTTCACACACCAACCTTCTCCCAAAACACCTTTTCTTTCAGAAATATATTCTCTCAGAGACTGCAGATATGCCATGTTGGAACTCTGAGTAGAATATTCAGTTCCAATATAATTACTAGTCCTAAGCCTCCCATCAAATGAGGGTCCCCCATGATACGTAGTATCTTTAAAACCTGATATAGTAGTGTTTGTTGCAACACATAAGGTCTTCCGAAGATTATATTCATTATCAGCATATAAACAATCTGACTGTGTAATTGTGGTACAATGGCTGGAAAGAGAAGTAAATTGTGAAGTTTGTATTCTGCAAAGTAAAGATGTGAGTATTAATACATTTGAGAGAGAAAATCCTGTTGTAATGAGTATAAAATAGCAAGCAAACTAAATAAATAGCAGATCAATCAGTAATTTTAACATAAAAGAATTTCTAAAAGGCAATAATCTGACAAAGATGCATGCGCAAAAAATTAGAAATAGAAGCGAGTTTATAATCATTTTCATTCAGCTTTGTGGCACCCAATTAGGACGTGCATTGGGTATACACTAGCAAACCTCCATGTTCTACCATACATGGAAAAAGTATAACAGAATCTAAAATAGATCTGAACTCAATCATCTAAAAGATCCTACAGAACACACAAAAGGCTCAGCAGCGAAACCAACAGTGAAAAATAAACAGGACCAAACAAGAGAAGAACCCAAAAGGAAGGGAGAAAACCTAGTATCAGAAAGGAGCAGCCAAAGAACAGTGACGCTGCTACCAACAAAATTTTCCAACCAAAGGCCATTGCCAACAACAGGGTAGCAACCACGAGCTATTGACGAGCCCAAATAGTTCAATCAGATAGGTTATGTTATCCAAAAGCATAAGAAGTTAACTTTAGTATATAGCTGGTAGAATAAAATTCCCGCTGCCCTAAAATAGCCGGACTGTAACAATAATCTAGAAGCTAGAAAATACTGATTCAGGACATTCTAACATCCACAAGCTAGAACTAAATTGTTTGATCAATTTAGACTTCAAGCTTTCTTCTAATTTACTAAAAAGGAAAAATAATACATAAATCTCAGCAGCCAATATTACTCTAATGAAGGGACAGATCCGGCAAATATAGAATTTCTCCCACATTTTGTGCTTATTGCTTACATATGTGCAGCCAAAGGCATTGGCGGGATTCATGGAAGGTCCAGTATAGCTAGAACCTGCAACAACCAAGACAACAGTTGACGAGGCAAGCATTAAATTCTCACGAGGCCTGGCTGTCTGAGGACAGGTTAAGGTAGGGCCTGCTTGGAATGTAAGGAGGTGAAAATTAGTCCTTCGGAGTTTGCTTCTCCTGAGATTGGGTAAGGGAAACGGTAAGGACCTCTTAAACCAGGATAAAAGTAGATTGCTACAACACTTAAGGACACCGAGAAGGACAGCGAAAGCGATTGTGAAGGGTAAAACCCCCTCAGCAATTGTTCCAGTGTTCATGTCAACTTTTAGAAAGTAACCCTCTCAAATCTAAACACAATATCCTTGTGGAGAATTCTGTAGAGAATTTCTTGAACTGAATGCCAAAATCTTTAAAGAGTGACCACAACTACACAAGTCCCAGATGCTTATGAATTCATCAATATCCTAGTAAATTTATAACAAAAATCATAAATACCCATATTACTCCTATTTCAACCCAACATTAAATTTTGCAAATTTAACGTTTCCCGGACGACATAACAAGGAGATAATCAAATACCCAATACCAATTAATTAATGATATCCACAACCTATGATGCTCGGACTCGGGTACGAGTATCGGATACGAATACGGATACGTATCTAAGTGTCGAATATTTTATTTTCTAAAGTGTAGGATACGGAGACATGGCTAAAAAGAGTTCAAATTTCAGACACGGGTATGAGCTATTTCGAAGAGTCCGAGCATCAAAGTCCACAACCATGAAATCTAGCAATGACATTGAATAATTCAGATAAAAGCTGGCGAGAGACATAATAATAAGTATTCAAAGAAGGCTACCAATTATGTTACTTTCGAATCAGAAAAGATGATGAATGTGCTAAATCAAATATATCTATATAGAATTTACCAATTGAATTCATGTTTTAAATGAAGACCACCACCCAAACAGACCGTCCATATTTGAACTAGCCACCCAATAACCCCACCAACCCACCCCCGCAGCCTAACCAAAGGTCAGACAACAGAGGCAACATCTACATCCACCAACCCCACAAACACATAGCAAGGCTGGGCAAGCGGCACAAGGTTGCTCACTAGAGAGAGGAAGCCAAAATGACTACAAAACAATAATATACCAAAAATGCTAACCTATAAAACCTTAAACAAGGAAAGGACTAAACTACCATTAATAAAGAATCTAAAAGAACTGAGTTCATGCTTTCAATGAAGACCACAACCTAAAGAGACTGTCATATTGGAGCCAGCCCCTAATAACCACACCAACCCGCTCCGTTGCCTAGCCAAAGGTCAGGTAGCAAAGGCAAAATCGACAGCCACCAACCCCCCTACCAACTCATAGCGAGAAGATAACAAACAGAGTCAAAACAATGCTGCCACCAACAATCAACAAAATCACATGATTTTCAAAAATCTATATTGATAGGAAAACAGCACCAATGTCTGACAAAAAGAATTTGACTGGAAGAGGGGCACAAGGCTGCACACTAGAGGGCGGAAGTTAGAGTGACTACAAAGACAAAAATTTCAATTGCAAAACCCTAACATATCAAACTTTAAACAAATGAAGAGAGTAAACTACAATTAATAAAGAACCTAAATAACAATAATGTCTAACACAGAAGGTTTGACTTTTGACTTGTTAAGTTCATATATTTCCTAAACAGAATACTTGCAAGAGCATAAATGATATTGTGACCACCAAACTTCCTCTTCACTATGACATCATTAAGGAAACAAGTCATGATTTTCGTCAATATTTGTGATCTCCGTCAATCTCCATAATTTTTGTCGATCTCATTGACATCCTCTCAAATGGATGTGGATGACCAAAAAGCGTCCATTTGAGTGATTCATCTTCCCTTCGAGAGATTCCTTGCATTATATAGGAAGAGAAACCTATACAAATATGATATCAATCTAAATACAGTAGACATAATCAACATAAATATGGTATATACAATTATATACATACCTATAAAAAAAAAAAATTATACAATTATATACATAATTGTGTTAAGTCATAATTTTCGTGATCTTTGTCAATTTCCATGATCTCTATCGATCTCATTGACGGTCCAATGCATAATTTGGAAATGGTCTAATTAATTTGCCCAAAATCCACCTTACCATATTTCTATGCTACCAACTTTATTAATCTGTATTAATCTCAAGAATGTACATTGACCTATACCTCTTTAACTCTTCTTTGTTCACTACATTCACCATCTTCCAATAACTTCTTTCTCCCTTCTCGAGAATATCCCCCACACACCTCTTCATCTTCATCCTTTGTCTGAAGCTTCTCTTTATTCTTCCTTTGCTCTAGTCTCCATGGTCGTCTTTTCCTAGATCATTTGGATATTTCACCTATTTGCAAAAATCTCACCATTTTCACACCCCAATTTTTCTACTTATTGCTTGAATAATTGCTTTGTTGCCCAAATTTGGAGGTTGGCTTCCTCTTTTCCCTAATGCAAATTAATTTTCTTTTTCTTTTTCTTTTTAGCCCTTGTTGACCCACATTATTTTTTTCATTCTCATTTTCAATCATACATTCTTTAATAAAATAATATTTTCCATCACATCAATAACTTTTCATTCTTTTTCAACCACATATTTCTTATCACATCACTTCAAAAAAATGTATTCTCTCATTTTAATATATATTAATATATACCAAACACACTCTTAGTATCGATTATCACTGTTTAGTTCTTTGCTTCCTTTCAAATATGAAGTGGATTTGCATTCTCGTGCCAAAAGATTAGAGACAAATCCGATACTTGTGTGCATGTCTTATCATGCCAAATGTATATTTCCTCAAAAACAAAGAGTCCAAGCATCGAAGTTGTTGTGTAATGAGCTAGCAAAATAATGGACTTTCCATGTAAGGTATTGTATGGACAACAAAGTAGGAAAGAAAGTAATCATGAAATATAATAGACTTTCCATGTGTTAAATAGGCATCAAAAGAGTTGGAATAGATAATTATGTGATTAAATTTCCTTTTCCCTTAATTTCATCTTTCATAGTTAATAAGTTGAGTATGTCTTGATAAATAGCACTCAAAATTTATCTTCAAAGTGTAGCACCTCAAGACGTACTCTTTTTGAAAAAAATAAAATTAGAGATTGTACAAGTGTCAATGTGTCATAGCATCCTTAAATGAAGAGGAAATCCTATATTTGTTCCCAATTACACCTATTGATAGTCATATTTGAGTGAAAATCCAACACTGAGACTTGTTTGAAACTAAATCATCTTTTTTCCACTATTCCACGTAAACCACGCGAGAAAATTTTTGGAAGCAATATTTTATGTTGATCTTATTATGTTTTCAACTTCAAAAGCTATCAAAATATTAATTTATAATTCAAATTTGATATTATACGATTATTGTTTGTCTACAAGTAAATAAAGTTTTAGTTGTTTCTTTTTGAACAAGTCCCATGGCATTGCATTGCATTGCATGCCATTGCATGTTTCCTTACTAAGTTTATTTGGCTTTCCATTGAAGTTATTTTCCATGGAGTATTTCATGTCAATATCAAAGTGTAAAAGGAAAGAAGCTAGGAGAGAATTGATCTTGGTCCTCATTCAACACCATGTTTCAAGCGAAACATATAAGTCGAACTAACGGAATATTTTTTACAAATAATACTAAACCAAGTGTCAAAAGATAGTTTCAACTTATCATCGACAAATACCATCCAATTCTTACAATTTTAGCATGTAAGATATTGGATGGTTTCATTCGTAAAATGTTGGATAGTTTCATCCATAATATGTTTGATGCAAGTTTCTATGCACGATCGACTATTGATGTGACAAATTGAAAAAAACTTCCCATCATTTTTTAATTCATGATGGACAATTGTGGCAACATTTGCACATAAAAAATCTTCCTTTCTATTTAGGGAAAACAGTATAAATGGATAGATCAAAAGGGTATAATTTCCACTTTCATTGATTGTATTGAAATAACATGTCCTTAAACTTTATTTTCATTGATTTTCCCAAAATTCCCTATCAAACGCCTCTGGCAAGATTAATAGGATTTGAATGACATCTCATATCATGACGTGTCAAGTTCCAATGACAAATCCATGTTATATTGAAATGTGTCACAACTAAACAGGTTCAAATTAGGACAAGGAGAAATATGTCGCATTGGATTGTGTCACATCTAAGCACATGTCCTGGTGTACTCATAAGTATCAGGGCACGACTTTTGTTGCTCAAAAGTAACAAATTGTGGCTCCAATATCTACTTTACAAAAGGCAACTTTTAAGCATAAAATTTTCCACAAATCCAAATTACACTCAAACGAAAAGGAAAATAACTCCATGTATGCAACATGTATGAAAAGGTAACTATATAGTCCTAGCTTCCAAATGCTTCCAATCAAATCAATCCAAAAGTATATATATTGATATGAATTGGGTACTCTCGAAAATAATAAAAATAAGTGTTGCTGTGATGCAACCAAAATAAAAACCTCCAAAGCCAAAAGTGCCCATATTCATCTCGACACAATCTACATCCACATCAAGCACTGATGAACTAACTCTTGTGCCTTCTAACCTCCTGTCAACTTGGGATGGTGTGGGCATAGTCCACCCTAGAGATGGTATCTTATTCTCCATCTCCATAAGTCTGCAATTAGAGACGTCGATTAGTGTCACAGCCGAGGAAAGGAAGGTTGCTGCCTAATTCAACTCGAACGATCAAGTAATATATGAGTGTAAGATATGGATGTAAAAGGTACAGTTTAAAATTGTAGCTTATCATTCTTCAGTAGGTATTCTTGTGAGTATATATCCTTCTTTATATAGACGAATAAGTGGAGATGGAGAGTTTTCGTGTTTTTGTCAGGTGGAGTTTCCATGTTCTCCATCAGTTGTCGATAGTCAACTACCTTCTGCATGGAGGAACAGGTGTCTCCAAGCACTAGTCAGCTAGTCACATCACATATGAACTACAACTCTAGATGCCTTAGAAGTCATGTTGTCGCAAACTCTTGTTATGGGAACTTGTTCCTAAAGTCACTTTCAGCATCTCAAGCTATTCTTCCACTGTGGGTGTAACCTCATCTAGGTAGCTAACCAAGTGGAAAAGGTTGGGCCCTTAGTTTCGCACCTGAGCTGATTTCTTCATTGGGTCCCAGTGGTCATCCTTGACTCATATTTGTTGACCCATGTCATTGTCATCTTAGTGAACTATAAGCTATCTCTATAGCTCTAGTATATTCATCTTGCATTGAATAGTAGTCGAGCATGATTTTGACCATAAGAGAGTCATACGCATTCCAATAGATAACCTCGTTCTTGAGCTACCTTAATGTTGTGTCATCATGTGAGGGTCCATGCATTGCTAACTGGGCAAACTTACAGAATGGTATGGTATAACACCTGTATTTTCCATGTCAAAAGACAGTTCACTTTGCAAAATGATAAAAAGATCTTTTACAAATTCTGTCATAGCCTGCTAGACCCTAGCAATCCAAATAGGTAGTTCAATTGATTTACTGCAACTTCAAAGTGAAACAAATGAATTACTTCCACCCACCCTAGTTACATGTACTATATCTTGATTTAACTCGGTTAAACTACTTTCTTCTTTCTTTGACCAAAATAACATGGTTGCCTAACCATAATCAGGCATATAAAAATTACTCAATCTCCAAATTGTACAAGTATACAGCATTATAGAGACTGCAGTATTTTTATAACCAAGAGTTTTACAGCATCAAAGGGGAACTTTTGTCAAACAGTCCTCTGGAACACCACGATGTGGAACTTGTGCGAAAAAAACAACTTGGTAAGGTAACCAAAGATTGTGGTGACAATGGAAAACAAATCGTTTTCCCAATTAAAAAAAAAAAATCCAATTGAATCCAACTCAATCTAAAATAGTTTGCAACTGTAGCACCAGACACTTGAACAATTACAAATGCCCAAGGGCCATAGGTTAAAATGTTCGGTTGTATAGACCTCAAAATTTTAGGCACAAGAGAAGACGGATTTGGTTATCTAGACCTCTGTGAAAATGTATAATGCAACATTTCTGCAAGCTCGAGAGATTGTAAGGCTGCTGGTTGCGTAAATAAAATCATGTGAAGTAAAGATTGTATACTTGATCTATCATCCACAACTTTAAAAAGGTTATAAAATCAAAAAAAAAAAAAAAAAA
>CAIGRO010171024.1:0-20301 GCA_903798355.1 Fraxinus baroniana
AACAAAATCAAAAAATGAAATCGAGACATTGGAGTGAGCTTAGCAACCTTAAGCGACGTCTCCCCATTACCATATATCGAATCAAGCTTGACAATTAATTACTTTACTAGCGTCATAGATCATGTCGTCAAGAGGCATAAGACCATGTAAGTGCACTTCTTTCACAATATGATATTAATAGATAATGATTAATTCTTGTAAGCATTCTTAAAATACACAATTGTTCTTTACAATAGATACTATACATAAGATCTTGTTTGGAGCGTAAAGTGCTCGTCATCAATGGTTTCTACAACACCAAAAGCTTCTCTTTAAGCAACTAAGTGGAATAATTCTATCTTCATCATCCTCATCACAAGAAATCTCGATAACAGTAGACAAAAGCTTCTTCATTGTATCAGCAGCCCTTTTTGTTGGTCATTTATTCTCGATATGAATCTCAAAAACTTCTGTTTCTGTGGCAGTAAAAGAATAATAACACAGATCAATGCCTTACTATACTTTCTAAAAAGCACAAAGGTGAAACCACTTTCTCACGACTAAACAGAGATGTGAAACCACTTTTTCATATAATCACAATACTTAAAATGACATAATTTATAAAATACACTTTCACATAGATGTGAAACCACTTTCTCACGACTAAATAGAGAAATTTGTGATGATCTTTTTCAGTCGTAACAAGTCTAATGACAAATAATGCTGGAGTTGAAACAGCATTTTTTACTCCCCATTAACGATAACTAAAAACCAGCAATAGGCAACACCAATTGCGAATTTTGTTAATCCACTTATCATCAAACCCAAATTTTCCCAATACAGCATAAAGGAATTCCCACAATCATGCCTTACCCATCTCAAGCTTTACAGCCACATTTCGACTGGCCTTTTCATCTATAAGAACAAAATATCTCTTGAGCCAAAAGAGCATCATAACTATGCAATCTGCCCTTTACAAACCCACTCAGACTTGATGAGATCATTCTTGGTAATAAAATTCCAGCCTATTCTTTTGGATCTTTGTAGCAATTTTATTAAATAGATAACAAAGAATACTAGGTTTGAATTCACCTCAGCTCTGAGCATTTTCTTTCTTTGGAATCATTCCTATTAGAGTCGCAGTAATTCCTCGATCAAGCCTTTTCCCCGAAAAAATTCCAAAACAACAAGCATTAGATCATTAGAAATTAATAATAGAAGAAGAATGCTTCCAGATTCAGTAAGCAGGAAACTCAAAAAGTGATGCCAATTGTAATGCTAGAAACTTCTCCAACCATTCCTACCACTGTGCAGACAAGATGCCAAGAATATCAAGCGAGAAAAGATGAATTATCAAACAAAAAATTAAAGTGGAACTTGCAGGGTACGAAGCCAAATTTCTTTTGGCATACTCCAACTTTTAAGGTGAATGTATGTGGTCCATCTGATGGGATTAGTATCTGTCCAAGAACATCATGATGATTTAATAAAAACTATTTGAAATATTTCACTATTTTCTAAGTCCCTGAATCATGATCACCTATAGAAACATATGCACGGGATAAGATATATGGATCATAGTCAACCTCCCATATTACAAAGGTGATAACTACTAATCAATTTCTTAATGTAGTGTACACCAAGTCCCATCACAAATGTTCAACAAAAAGGTTGAGTGACTCAATAATTTTTACTAGTTAAAGATTCTTCATGAGTAGATAGACTTTTGATAAAGCGAAACTGATAAAAACGAAGAAAGAGTAAAATACTCACAAGGCCCTTATTGAAATGGGACTGAATAACAGGAGGGGGGGGTGCCCTCAAAGTAATACTTGAGCCAGCTAATAGCAGTAACATGATGAGCAGAGGCCGATTTTCTTCCTGGCAATGGGTGGCCTGGGAATGGTGGCAAAGAAAGGAGCTGCTGGGGCTCTGGACCCTCTTTTGGACAACCCAAATGGGCAACATTGTTAGACACCCAGATTACAGCCTTGGCAGAAGCAGGTGGTGGAAGACGGATTCTTGTCCTAGAATAGTTTCGGACAGCCAACAGGATTTTCTGATTGAGGAATTTCTTCCGCATAAGAATGAGGAAAATTGAACTTAACACCAACAAAATTTGAAATTATAACCAAAACTATACAAGTGCTAAAAAATTCTTACTGAAATTCTATCAAACACCTTATGGGCTTTACATTATATTGATTTTTTGGCTACTTTTTCCACGACTCAGAATGATATCATTCCTTCTCTTCCCTATTGTTTAACACCAACTCCTGGTTACCTAATATTGAACAATGTCAATAAATTTTCCTCAGATATGACAGCACATTCAAACATCAAATACATTATGTGATTATACCCGTTAGTTGTTGCCTGAATTTTCTGCGCACAAAATCTTTCTACAACCAAAAATATAGAAATAATAACAAAAAAGCTTGGTAAATAATTACAGCAACAACAATAATAATTTACCTTGAGCTGGAGAGAGATTCTATCAAGAGAGCAAAAAACTCGAGACGAAATGCAAATCCAACCTTCGCTGAGACAAATGATTGACTATCTTCTTTTGATTTTTTTTCCCTGTTAAGTGAGAGGCCGCCTCCACCCATGGCCATTGCTGGCACTTACACCACCACCCATGGCCACGACGCTGCGTTCACAGTAGCGTCGCATCCCTACGCCCGCGTCCGTGCCGGCACTGGTGCATGTCCTTCGTCGCCGATTGCAGTGTTTGAGTGGGGTCGCCGGCGTCGAGAAGAGAGAAGGAAGAGACGGGCTTGGAAGAAGAGGAAAGAGATGGTTTCCATTGTCGGTGTTTTCCATTTTTGGGGGATTGGAAGAAGACGGGATTTGATTTTGGAGCGTTTCCCGTGTTTTCCATTTATTTGGTGTTTTGTACTGAAAACGTTGAAAACGTAAAAAACAACGTTTTGTGTTTTCGGTATAAATTTTTTTTTTGTTTTCAAAAATGCGTTTTCGAAAATAGGAAAGAGAACGCGTTTTCACTGTTTTGAAAAATCGAAAACAGAAAACGGGTTGAAAACGGTAAAGAGAACGAGGCCTTAGTGGTTGTAGATTGTAGGTGAAGGCGGAAGGGTAGTGGTGGTGGTTCTTTCCTCACATTTGGCTAGTCAGCTTGGTAGTGGTGATGTGGTGGTTTCGCCGCCTAAACTTAGCTTGGTGGTAGTGGGGTGGTAGGTTGAAATGTATCTGCTTTTCAAATCAAATAGTTCAGTTTGATTTTGATTTTTCATTTGGGTTCCATTTGACAGTAGAGAAGATGGTAACAGAGGCGGTGGCAGTGATCATGATGGACAGTGATGGGTAGCAGGGTTTTGGTTTTGAGTAGGGGTAGGGGTAGGGGTAGGGGTAGATGATGATTATTTTTTATTTTATTATTTTTATATGAAAAGAAATAAAGTTATCATTTAACCTTATAAAAATAATTAATAATGAGGTCAAAATTATTTTTTTGGTTAACTAATGAAAAAAGTGGATGAATTCTATCAATTTGGATTCTAGATGCATATTTCAGAAAAGTTATGGACTTTCATTGTCACAAATTAAATGTTAATGTAAAGTCAGTAAAAATTGAAAATATCAGGGACCGTTGTTATAATTTTATTGAATGCGCGTTTACTTACTAATTTACCTTCATTTCGTTTCGTTCTATTTTTATCTAGTGTGTTATATGCTTATATAAATTTGCTATATAATACACACAAAATCTCTCATATTCTAATATCTTTTTCTCTCCCTCTTGGAACCATTGAAAGAATTATTTGACTACAGGGACTCGAATTCTATTTGGCCTGACCCGATAAGCACGCAGTGCGACATATGTGATGAAGTTAAAATTATGAAACTGTTTTATTATATATATATATATATATATATATATATAAGATATCATAATATTATATTCATTTGGAGTAGCAGCAACTCTTGTACTCTTTGATATCCTTCTCTACTCATGATTTTCTGTCTTAGATTTTTACATAAATCTTGTGTTCTTATTCTTATTTCATATATTGCCTATTCTTGATTTTGCGTAACAAGAATTTATCTTGTCTCTCATTCTTGTTCTTAAGTTCTACATTGTCATGGGTTTTCACCATCCNTTATTCTTATTTCATATATTGCCTATTCTTGATTTTGCGTAACAAGAATTTATCTTGTCTCTCATTCTTGTTCTTAAGTTCTACATTGTCATGGGTTTTCACCATCCCTTATTTCTCTTCTATCAATTTTGAGTTAATTGTTTCAATAACTACCCAACTTATACCATGATCATGGTACTCACTAAACTTCAAAGTTTTATAGCCTTTATTGTTGATGTATAATACGAAAATCTTATGTGACGAGTTACAATCATAGAAAAAACTACAACTTAGCTAAATCATCAAGTCGTCATATATGAAACACGACTTTCATGACTCCCTGAACTTTTTTAAAATCCAATAAAGTGTCCCCAATTTCAAACCTAAAAAACTTTAGCCCCCAATTTTCTCATCTCACCTACATACAGTTAAATTGTGTGATAAGATAGAGTTGATTGTCAAGAAGGATGCGAGAAGATACTATTTATAAAGCTCTATCCCCCCAAGTGTACTATCTGCTCAACATCTCTCTCATCACAATCTTCCGTTTTTGCGAACACATATCCAACCGTTTGATGAAAAAAATGCCATCGAACTTCTACAGTTGGTGCATGGCTAGAATACCTTATGTGCTATGTTCTTGTTTGTTGTTCTTCGTTCATTAATTTGGTCAGAGTTCGATAACATTTCCTTCCTCAAATAGTTGGATTCATGCTTGCGAAAATAGAAGATTATGATTTGAGAGAGAACTAAACGATGGTATAAAATCTTGGAGAGAATCTTTAATTTGGAACAAATTATGTTAACTTAAAAGAATAAAAATGCGATGAATAAAAAAATTTGAAACGTAAAATATGAAAATGTGCAAAGGTCATGAACCTCTAACACCATTAAAATGTAGTCTAGTTATTAAAATTTGTAATATGAATATATTTAGCCATAGAAAAATTTCACGTGTCACACTAACACAAAAGAACACAAGTGGTCTAAGGGAAATGCTCATACAAATATTACTACCGTACACGGACATCTTTAAACCAGACTAGATGGTTAAAAAAACAAAATTATCTTAATCTTGACTCGATAATAAAATAAACAATTATTTTATTCTTTCCTTTTCAATGCCACATCATAATGATAGTGGTAAGAACGCCTTATTAGAAAGATGACCCAGATTCAAACCTCTTTGGGGGAGAATTATGAAGTCCTTTAATCCCTTTTTCAAAGAAATTTTTTTTTTTTTTTTTGTCACATCCACCTTTCACGAACTTCCTAAACAAGTTTGATGATGGGACGATCAGACCTAAACATGATTAAAGAAACAACTTTGCTACATGTACAGATAGCATCATAGGTACACGGGTAGCAAGGATTCATGGCCTTGAACAAAAGACAGTTTTGTGGCAGCCAATGCAGTGCTGCCACCTGTATCTGTAATGCTTCCTGTATATTAATTCTGTACAAGGAAAAATAAGACCGAAGATTAAAAAATAACGCAGATACGCTGCTAATCTTTGTAACATATACACAATCATGACTGCTAAACAAGCACTGAAATCCCAGTAGTAATAGTAATGGACAAAAATTCTACAATGTGAACTATTGACACAGTTTTAGATCCTCGTTTTTATATTTGTTGAAAACTTGAGAATACTTCTTTGATGGACAAAAACACGTACAGTCCCAGTTACTGCACATGTAAATGGAAGGAGCATGAAGAAATTCTCGACTTCAAACAGCCTAAACATCATTCTGGTTACCTAGTACATCTGTAATAGACTTTTTTCCCAATCCTAAATGTAAAAACTTCCCACGATATTTGGAATGCACGGACCTTTAATTGCCATTGTTGATCAAATGATAATTTGAAGAAAATAAGAGGAAAAAGAAGAAGAAAAATGAGAAAGGAAAAGCTAATGATGTCTTGTATTTGAGCTACGAAGTGTCAAACCGTGCAAAAATTTGGTATATCCAAGTAAACTGAGTTTTCTGTCACTCCTTAACCAATCTTTGAGCACAGAATGAGCAGTCGGGCCCACATTCAACTCCTGCATAAATAAGGCAAACTTAAGACCTCTTAGATTAATATATGCATGTATAAGTCAAGCAGAATTATCGAGCTATACAAAACTCGTAAAACCATATATGTAGATACCCGAGCCAATTCCTCTACTGATATTACTCGGTTACCCTCTTGCTCGAAATACTCAAATGCTGTAGATGCAATTTGCTCCCATTTGTCAAGGGCCTCCAATTGATACGTACTGGTTGCAGCTGCACAGAACTCTTCAAAGTCCATCTTCCTATAAGACAATGGTGCCATCTGAAAAATGAAAAAGACCTCATTAAAAGGGTCAAGTTACTGTGATGAAAGAGGGGGGAAAAATTCACAATAACAGACAGGGATTACATTTGTCCAACTCATTTGGCATGAAATGGAAAAAGTGAGCATTTGATGTGTTACTTTACATTTTTATCTTCAAAGTAGTGGCTGGGATTATGCATTATAAGGATCTATGGTAATTAAGACTATCTATTTGATGAAATAATATAGTTTTCCATAAGAATGTTCCATAGTGGACAAAGTATTTGACCATATATTTCACAGCTATGATTACACAACTAAAAATGTAGCCCAAAAAGAAGGATGAATAAACTATAGAAAATTATTTGAAATATGCAAGATATATTTCTCATAAAAATAAACAAGTGCAGAAGCTGACCGTGTGTAGAATATCAGGGACCCTAGACACCTTCATAGCATCGGTGGCATTTCTTGCAAGAGCCTGAAATTCAAGTAGCATCCTCCTTTCAGCATCAATTTAATTTCATGACCCAAAACCAGAAAACGATAAAATACTCTCTAAATGAAGGAATAAACTCTTTCTTCTTTCCTTTTTTTTTTTTTTTCCTTAGAAGTTCATTAAAAACAAACATTGTAGTAAGAAGATAAAGCAAAACTAGGACCGGTGAACATCTCCTAAAATAGTTCCTCCAAGTAGTTTAATGTAATTTCCAAAGGCATACAAGTACCTTTCAGTTTCCAAACAGGATTAATTGGGTTCATCACTTTCACCAATTTACCAATACTCTATGTAAGGACTCTCTTTAAAAGATAAAAAATACAATGATCTTGCATAGGATACATGAGCAATAGGAAGGGAGTGGTGTGTTAGTGTGTGTGTGTGTGTGTGTATGAGAGAGAGAGAGAGAGAGAGAGAGAGTAAAACCATTTTGAAGTTGTCAAGAGAGACCAGCCCATCCTTAGGCTCCAGAATCATGAATTGAGCTTTGAGATACACCAATTCATCCTCAGTCAAAGCTTTAGATAGAGCCTGCAAGTATAGTAGAAACAAATCGAAATGCTACTTTATAGCTCAAGATAAAGTTATCTTACAGCTGAAGGACTGAAGATAAAAATGGAGCTATTTCAGCCAACAAGGTAAACGAGTTCATTTTGGCAATTTGATATGATAGTAGGCAATATATACGTAATCCATTCTTATATTGAAAATATGTGATTTTTTAGTTACTAAAAGGTTATCCGTCATTTTCTTTTCAATTATTTCAAAAATATAACACCTATATTTAACGGGGAAAATGATGAAAAACCAATTTTTGGAGCAGGAAGAAAAGCTCTGATTGATATATCGGTAGGTAAAAAGCAGCAAGATTGAAGACAACGTCACGAAAGAGAAAATAATACTTCGGTTAATAAAGCATGGCAAAATATAACAAGCAATGAAACCATTTAACATTGCAAGAGAACTCGGAGCAAAAATTATTGGTACATCCTATCCAATGAATAATAAATATAGTTGAAATAATAAATTTTACTATCATTTTTTATAATATACCGTACATTAATGTAATCAATATTCAATGTAATTAAATTATGCATGCAATATTCAAGGTAATTAAACTATTCTTGGTACTAATTATTGTTTAATGCAAGAATCAAGATAATTAACATTCCAAAGTCATCTAATACAACTACAAATGAATAAATGTCATGGAAGATGAAATGTTTTGTTTGGTTTTTAATTTATTGTTCCAACTACAATTGATTAATAGAGTGGTGGGCATATTAGGAAACTATATATTAACTACACTCTCAAAATAATATGAACGTAAAGAAATGTTGATCAACGGAAGTATGTTAAAGTTTTAACTTAATAATTTCCAATCTCCTTGGTCTTTTGATTATTTGAGGATTGACTCTAATGCAAAACTGATAAGCCGTATGGCAACTCATGCATTTCAGTCAGTGCCTGTACCAAATTTAAAGTCTAGATGATCATATTTTACTTTGAATCCCCGAGAGTTGAGCCCTAAGTTGACCATTATGTGCCTTCATTCCGACATCAAAGACCGCACAAGCGAAATGTAAAGCATTACGAACAACACAAACAATTAAGTAAACATATATAGATGGCAAAAGAAGCATTTAACTCTTTAAAACAGTAAACTCATAAAAAGAATTCTGATTCAAATATTCGTATCTTGCAAAAGCAATTATGAATTATGACGATCAGATGAAACAATACCTTTAGCGCTGCACGTTTGAAAGGTGTAGCTTGTAAATATGACTTAACCAATTTGTAGACTAATATATCTAAAGGAATAGGAAGGCTCTCGCTTCGCAACCATGGATGTGCTGCATTTCAATAGGTTTGCATCAGTTCATGTATTGACAAGAAAAGTATAAAGAACTAGTGCATTGTGAATCAACAAAGAAATGTAGATACAGTTCCTCAGTGATTACAGTATTTTCAAGAAATGATTAGAGCTCCCCAAGAAAGAAACATATAACTGAATAAATGACCTCCAGCAACAACTTCCAGTAAAATATGTAAAAAGCAAAATTAACATGCTCGACAGCTACATCAATTAAAAGATCCACAGAATTACATAAGCAAGTGAAATTTGGCACTGTCGAGGAATTCTACACAGTAAAAAGAAGCAGATTACTTACTCAAAGCTTGAGCAGCGGTCATTCTTTTTCTGTAATCCTTGTTTAAAAGCCTTTTTACAAAGTCCTTGGCTTGTGGTGAGACAGAAGGCCAAGGCATGTCCTCGAAGTTTGGATCAGCCCTTAACACTGAACGAAATATTCCAGATTCTGTCCTTGCCCAAAAAGGTCTGCTTCCACATAGCAAAATATAGCAAATAACGCCAATGCTCCAAATATCAGCCTCCAAACTATAAGATCTATGGAGTACTTCTGGTGCCACATAATAAGCACTTCCAACAATATCATTTAGTCTTTCCTCTGCAGAAACAATTGTTTTGGAGGGCAAAAAGATGATTTTTTTTTTAATATTCTCCAGGTACACCGTGACAATCAAAGCTATAAAAGACGGCTGTTGATTATAAAGGAATGATATGCCCAAGATAATAATAACCTCTCTTTTTAATACAACTTCTTAGCATATTGGACCAACACTAGAAGCATTATTCTATTTAAGTCTACTTTGTCTATTTTGAGAAATAGGTAAAAAAACAAACATCATGAACCAAATACCAACATTAGAAAATTCTTGAAACTGGACAACAGAAAATAACACTGATAATAAGTTAATTACTGCATTATCACTCAAAATACAAAAAAATTAGTAGAATGTCATGCTCAGCAAAAAGATAGGCAGCAGAGTGAAAATTTAAAATGCCAGCAAAATATCTACTAGCCCATAGCAAGGCTTAGGTTTCTAGGTGTCTTTTGGTTCACTTTATCAGCAAATAACTCACAAATGATTAAGGCATTAAACTAGAGATGATTTCCAACAAATTACCCTCATCAGGTAAAAAGTAAACTGACTAACAAACCTATCATAACCTAATTTATTTCATCTGTACTTCAGTCTTAAAGCATGCCAACATCTCAGCCATTCTATTGAAATTGAAAATAAATGATGTTGGTTATTGCAATGATATGAAAGCACAAAAGCAACAAGTGGCACACACCAACAAACAAGCAATATGACACTCTCGAGGCACGTAAAGTTAGACAGTGTGGAGCCTAGCATTTCTACTGAATTTGATTGCAAAGAGATGTAGAAAAAATGGATATTGACAAGCCATATATGGAAGTCAAATTGACTTAGTATGATAAACTAAGAAAAGAGAAAAAAAAAATGATGAATTTCATATGATAGTTACCCGGCCTGATAAAGTCAGAAAGACCAAAATCAATAAGCTTCATATCAGCGTTTTCGCTTCTAGAGGTAAAAAGAAAATTCTGCAATACAAGCAATTCAATCAACATCAACAAGAAGCTTAGCAGATAAATTACCATTTAGCAAAATCATCAAAGAATTATTGGGTGATAAAGGCTCTCCATATACCTCAGGTTTTAAGTCACGGTGGACAACTCCTTGGAGGTGACAGAATGAAACTACACTTAGAATCTGAACAACAATAAGTTTTGCTTCCTCTTCTGTATATCGACCCCCTCTACAATGGATAAGTAACAGTTACAAACAGCATCCATCAAAAAATGGAAAATATCAGAAGAGAGAAAAACATTTTTTGACACCCATATATGGATGTCCTGAGGCCTATATGTCAGCTACAGAGACAGTAATTTCACTCACTTTGACAATATTCTGTCCAGGAGTTCTCCGCCATCACACAGCCTACAAGAAAAGAAAAGAGCTCATAAGTGGCTTAAATTATTCACATGATATGATACAGCAAAGAGACACGAAGAATAACAGGTACAACTAATAGCTCTTCGGTAAAAATTAGTAAAGTTTAGTAACACTAACTTATTGTATGACATCTATTTACCAAAGGTCGACCCCAATAAGGAAAAGCTAAAAAAACCAAAACGATTATGATAGAGCTGGCTAAATAGTCCTCAAACCAAACTTCAAAATCCTTTAAAAAAGGAAAGCACGACATAATATCTAAGCAAGATAGAAACCAAAAATTAACAATGTCCAACTGAGCACAAGTTTTCTCACATCCACTGTCGAGACAATCCTACGGCCCAAAGAAGACATTGGCAGGCCTCGTTTGTCTTTGACCAGTTTCAGTCAATGGTTCCGGATTTGGGTGAATATTACCTCTGCTTAAATCAGAAATGGTGGGATTCTGGCCAAATACATCATTTTGGGTGTCAAACTTCACTTTTCCATTGTCTCAGGAATTGTGCCTTTTCTTATAATTTTCTTTATTTTGTGGGTTGTTTTATAATTTAATTAAAGTATGGTTTTGATATAAAGACCACCAGGTTGAATTGAATTAAGTTACATTTAGGGTTTTTCTCTATTTTCATATCATATTCTTTATATTCATTCGAATCAATGAGTCTTTGATTTACTATTTTCACACTTCCGCTGCATTGATTTCAAAGAAAATCTGAATGACAATAACAGACAGATCAATTTCACAATATCCGTGCATAAACAAGTGTAACTTTGGAAGATAAGGAAATACGTACTCCATTATTACAAACACATTGTTGGCATCCTCACAAGCGTCATAAAATCTAACTAGATGCTTATGACCAGAAAGTGCTTTCAAAATTTTCACTTCTCTTCGAACATCTTCAATGGATATTGCAGTTGTCATCTGACAAATAAAGTTTGTTCAGTTAAATACATATCAAATAAAGGAAAAGAACTATCAGGCTGCAGAAAATTGAGAGCATAAAACTCTAACATAGTTGTCTTAACTTTGAAACAAAATCTCTAATTTAGGTTTCTCAAATTTGAATGCTTGATTTAAAAGAGGTAAAATTGAAGAATTCATTGGCATTTTAAACGCGTTTTCATTTCATGTTAGCTTGTGCCAATAAGCCATTTATACACCAAGTAAATGGTGCTATGAACAACTGAGAATCAAGTTTCTACAAGAAGAAAATTTAGATCTTTAATGCTCAACTTTATTTGATAGACTTTCTTTTTTCGCATGGTTTAGCCCATCAGGAAACGCCCAGAACATATCTCTCTCTTTACACTTTTGTCATTTTGTTTAGAACTCCTTAATCTTCATTAATTCTAAAATTAATTCTCAGTCAATCTCACTTTGTCTTATACCAGTCACATTTAGATTCTAGTACATTATGAAGATCTGAAGATAGCAGACCTCTCTTGCCTAGCTTAGATACTCTGATATCTCATGGCAATCAACATTTAATGACAAAAGTTATCAATAAAGGAAGAGGAAGGAGTTATTGTTGTTTTACCATGATTTTTGGATACACTATGAATAAGTCACAAGATGTTGATAATCGGAAACAACGTAGACTTCCATATTTTCATAGCAAAAATTATCATGAGACCAAGTCCAGCTATGGCAAAAGAAAAAGAAACAAACATGCTACAAAGTCTAAAGAAGACAATAGGCAGGTGGATACTTGTATTGTGGATTTTTAATCCGGGTAACAGGTTACTTAACAATTTCCATGTTTCACTCAAAACCAATGATAAGCCAGATAGATATTTGAGATCATTATAATATATCATTTTTCTTCTAGAGACATCATTAAAAAAAAAAAAAAAAACCAGATCATAATGGCTCTTATACAACAATTCATTCCAAGGCAAACAAGCCAAATTAAATTCAATGCATGTTAGAACTAAAATTTGATGTAGAGCTTATGGATCAACAAATTATGACAACCTGTGTGCTTTGAAATCATATAGTACCATAGGAAGAAAAGACTTATTCCCAGTTTCCCAGGCACATGCCACTAAGCTAAAGGGCATCCTAGAGAAGAGATCCTGCTTTATGTGGTCTTGTAAATTACAGAACTAATTTGCTCAACTTTGAACCAAATTTTTTTTATTCACCGGGAAGCTGGCTTGTTGAATTGAAGTGTAAGGGTCAGTTATGTACATCTAGTCACTTTCAATGCAATAAAAGCATTCAAATAGAGGATTAAATAAAGACAGACTACACTTGCCCATAGAAAAACACACCCAACTCTTTTTCATCCAGCTCTATCAATTCTTACGACACTTTTTCCACCAGAAATTCATTAACCAACCTCGAAAAAGTATTCTTTTCTCCCAATTCTCCCTCTCCCTCCCTCCCTCCCTTCCAGAGCTCTGCACCATTGAAGGATGGATGGTTCCTTTATTTTCCCGCATTAATAGTTGCCATATGTGCATAACAACAACAAAAAGCTTTTATTCATAGTGTATGGAATTGAATCTCGAAACTTCCCTCCTCCCTCTCTGTGTATATTCCAATTGTGAAAATGTTGCGGACAGCCTCTTTCAGATTTTCCACAATCATAATTAGCATACTAAACTCATCGCAACAGAATAACTCACCATTTCCCCCTTGCTGTTATTCTTCTTAACCTTTTTGTCCACTATAATTTTCAATTTACGATCTTACCTAGCAGAAAAATCAACCATGTGAGTTTATTGATGTATTGAGAGTTACAAATACCAACTCCCTTATAGCGTACAGAGCCCTGTTATTACTGACAATCAGTAGACAATCCCTAAGCTTTAGATATGTTCTAGAAATAGTTGTTGGAGAAAAAATGATAATACAATGAAGTAGGATGGCTGTCTCAAAATAGTAGTCTATACCACAAAGTATATTAGGATACTTTATTTGTAGCTTTCGGTTAGTTATGTTAGTAGCAGAACATAATAGGGGCCATTCTAACTGTTTACTCTTACTATCATAAAAGGTCCTTCATTGAAATCGTACTGTTTGTGATCCACCTAATAGCATCTGTAATGGCTTCTGAATACCAATTCAAATATCTGCTTATAAATTCAAGATAGTTGATTCACAAAAACTGACCTGATTTTTTATGTTCAGGTACACAAATCTTCTTTCGCCATTCTGCTTGTCTAGGATACTAGATCAACTCCTATATAATTGATGTTTTTCTAAACCTTTTTCATCTATGCTATGTCTAACAATCCTCACTGAACCAACCAAAAACATCTTAATTGTAGTCATCAGATTTTATCTACTGAAGGCAACACTTATTTGATCATAAATCAACAGAACAATGAGTCAGATGGCTGAGCATACTTTTTGTATGCTTAACGAAACACTAACTTGCAGCAAGTTGTAATAAGCAGAGGTAAATCAAATACAGAGTTGATATGATTTAACCCTTCTGTGGATAATGCGCTCGACTATAGAGCCAATTCCAAGATTATTGGAACCACAGCTTAACAAAGATATTTGAAGTCTATACCTTTCCATTCAACATTGCTAACTAAGCCACCTTCTAGACACTAACATTTCAATCCTAAATAGAATTATATTCCATATTTCTCTTACTATACCTGATAATTGCAACTGCTGCTCGCCTCACGTATCTACCAAAATAATCCTAGTATATACTAGGATAAATCAAACATCTATCTTATCTGAGAAATGAAACTTCCATTAGAAAATATGCTTAGGTCTAGCACGTACAGACCTTAGATTTGGAGATGATTTTGACGGCAACAGGCAGGTCCTTGAGCTCTCCCTTTCGGCCCTTGGCATAGCAAGTGTGACCAAAATGGCCTCGGCCCACCTCTTTGCCAAGCTCATACTTTGCCCCAAAATTTTTATTATACCCAAAGTTCTTGTCCAAAGCCTGATGCCTCTCCGGCTCCTCCGTAACCCCCGCAGCGTCCTCCGGAATCGTCCCCTCCCTTGGCGTCTTCCCGTGCCCAAACCTCCTCACCAAAGATGCCTTGATGTGTTTGGCCGGCGAAGGCGGGGGAAACGGCTTCCTAAAAAACCTCCTCGGTGTTGACCTCGCTGGTGACGGCGACACTCCCGCCGGCAGAGGACTGGTCCCTCCCGCTCCCACTCCACCGTACGGGTACGGACTCGGCCAGGAACTGTTTCCAGCCGAAGATCTGGCCGGAGTATTCTTCGCCGATGGAGTGCCGTTACGCGCCGGCGTCTCCGATGGCCGATCGCCGCCACCGCCGTCGGCGGTGGCTGTAATGGTGGTCGTCGCATAAACATCATTATCTCCGGTGGGAATCGTCTTACCATAACACTGCCCCATCGCAGCAGCAGCAGCTCAGTGTCAACTCAAAAACACTATTTCTATTTCTCTCTCTATACGTATATATGTATATATTACAACTGGATCGAGACTAGGTCAAATACAAAAAGTCTAAGCATTTGACGGTGCAGATCGGTCCGAATCTCAAGATCAGAGCTGAGAAAAGGACCAGAGTTTAGAGAGAGAGAGAATGAGAATCTACGGATCAACGGCGAGAAAACGATAAAAAAAGAGAATGAAAGTAAAATCCCAGTCGTATATTATTTCTATAATAGAATATAGATACGGATAAAAAAGAGTGTGTGGTGAAAGAAAAATAAGTGAACGGAAACGGAAACGGAAAATCCAAGGGAAAATGATTTTCGAGACCCGACCTTATTTTTCATCTGTCATTTAGCCTTTGTCTAATAGAATAGTTAATTTTATCAAATATTAAGTGGATGTTTGGTAGGGATTAAAATTAAATTTTTAGTAGATTGTGATAAAAAATTTTGAGATTTGTAATTGAAAAATATGTTTAATATTGATTATTTGACTTTGACTTAAATTAAAATTTGATTTTAATTCGAAACAAACATGGCTGAAAACAAGTTTACTATAAAATTATAAGAGTGCGCTTGATTGCGAACATGAAATTTGTATGGAAAAAAAATAAATTCTAAGCAATTCAATTGCTTAGAGCTTATTTATATCAAAATTATTAATTAAGAACCTGTTTGGTAGAGATTAAAATCGATTTAAATTGAAAAATTAGTCGTTATTGTTGACTTTTATTAGACGGGTGGGACCTAATAACGACCATATTTTCAATTTTAATTGGATTTTAATTGTTACCAAACATGCTCTAAATGTATTGATTTAGCTTTTAATTTAGAAAATATTATATTTGTTCATTTTTTATTAGTAGGTAGATGAGAGAGTGGATACACAAGAGTGAGAGAGTGATCCTCTAGAAAATAAAATCGTACTCCCCCTAAAAAAATATTTTCCTTGATTTTGAGGAAAATATAATCACTTGACCAAAAGTATGAAAATGTTTTTTCATGAGAAAGATGTCAATCAAACAGTACAAAAGTAAGAATTTGGATGGAAAAAACACATTTTCCATTAAAAAAAAACAGTAATCAAACGCACCATAATATCTCTTTGAGAAATTTTAATAATAAATCGAGTTTTTTTATGATTGTATTTTGAAAAATTGGATTAGAGACGTGCTTGTTTGATCGTGCTTATTAGAGTGATGGATAATGAAATAGATTGTTTTTTTTTATAACTGTGGATGTCCGGGTTAGCTTGCGCGCACCTCGACTAATTCCACGGGGCCCTGAAGTTTACAGTCGTTTTTCACTTCAGTGGCCCTGAGGGGACTCGAACTGGTGACCATTGGGATGAAATAGATTGTAAATTATGATTTATGAATATTACGTGGACGAAAATTAAATTTGATTAATTTAAATTATAATTTAAGTTTTGTCAGACGTGCAGCGAAAAAAGAGGTGAAATCATAGTCGGTAATAAGTGAAAGGAAAAGGGGACGAAAAGGCAAAGGGAAAAGGGGGGTGAGAAATGATTTTTACGGCCCATTGTTATTTTCTTGGAAACAAAAGAAATTGGATTCTCGAGTAAAATAAAAAATCGAAAAGAAAATTTTAACCAAGGGAGCAGGAATGAAATTAAAAATTCATAAGTGACATATCATATCTTCTTAATAAATGAAAAGACGTCAACAAATTAGTTGATACTACGTTGAGTTATAACTCGAAGTTTTCTTATTTATTAAAGTTTGTTTGGTAACCATTAAAATTCGATTAAAATTGAAAATATGGTCGTTATTGAGTCCCACCCGTTTAATAAAAGTCAACAATAACGATTAATTTTTTAATTTTAATCTGATTTTAATCTATACCAAACAGGCTCTAAGAAAAAAAAATACGTCGAGATTACATTTGAGAGACTGTAAATTTGAAACAGCAATTCAAAAGAGAAAAAGGCTGGGAAATGATTTTTCATTGTTGACTAAATTAAAAATCTCAACATCTAACGTTGTATTTCTAATTTTTTTTCCTTGAATTGGTCACTCTCAAATAAAAAAATGTCTATATTTTTATAACTGCTACGGTTGAACTTTTACTTTTATAAATACGTTTTATGTTAAGAATCAATAAATTAATGTTCAATTAATTGAGTATGATGTCAAATCCTAGAAAAAAAAATAGAACAACTATACAAATAAGGAATATATTGGTAATCGAGAAAAGTGTTTCTTATCGTGGATGAGTTTGTAGTTAGTCGACTGTAATCAAGTATTGAAAGGGGTATTGAGAATAATTGCAATCTCGACAAAGCCTATTTCGAAAGTGGGAAGAAGGGATGAAATGGCCAAGTACAAACCAGACCATCTTTGTAACTACCAATACTTGGCTTATACCGTCCCATCACCAACCCATAACTATTTTAAAGTTATGGCACACGAATATGAATCGCAAAGTCTTGATCATTTCCATTCTTAACCCATTGAAGAATCTTGTGACAGCAGACGAGCACGATCCCAACACTCCTTAGCACCTCTCAATAATCATAAAGAGTCAACACACGTACGAAAGCAAGATCCCAACATTGCTTAGCATCCTTCAATAACCATGAAGGATCATATCACATTTCTTCACCGTGTCTTCTCTATATGTATGATACATCAATTGTTCTTTTTGTAACAATATTTAGATCAACATCTCATCATGACATGAGTCTATGAACTAATTCCCCCTTATGCTTTCTTAATTTAAATATCTTCTTGCCATGAATTTTACATGATAATGAACATGCATATAAGAATCCACATGTACGTCACAAATTTCTTGATTCTAACCATAAATCATATTTACAGTAAAAGTTAATTGCTTATATTCCATTGCATCTATACTCACGCTTCATTCACACATGCCTTCCTAAAATTTTCTTATGTCGAGAAATTATTTTATTACTACAATATAAAAGAGGATAAAACTTCGTGCGCCATTTGTCGCGATTTCCCATTGTTGTTAAAGATGCTTTTTTTTTTCTCACGCATCTCCTCCTCCTCTTCACGCAATCCATCAAATCTTCCATTTTCATACGATTAACTTCATCCATACCCCCATCATTCATCAATCCACCACCATTAATTCACAACAACCGAATTGTCGTGTCTATGGCTTCCATTTCAATGCTTTCACCTGGATGTGATGGAAGCATACGGTTCCAATAGATCCAACAAAACACCCCAACATAACTAGCCATTTTTTGAATTTTAGGTTGTTTTTTTCAATTTGAAACATGGATTATTTGCGGAGAAATTATATCAATTATAAAATATTAGGAGACAAAGAGAAAAAAAATTACTTGAAAGATAAGGAAGGAGGTATTGTTTGATTCAAGCTCATCTGGAAAGATAATAAAAAGGAAAAATGCACAACAAAGCATCCAATTTCAACCCTAAATGAAGAACGGGAAAAGAAATAGAGAGAGAAATAAGTTGAGAACATGGATCTAGGATTACAAAATTACCGTCTGCTACCGAGAATGACAAAGGGCAAATGGCTTCTTCCTTTTATGCAAATGTTGAATTCTTTTGTTTTAAGCTTTAAAATGCCAAAAGAAAATGTATTTAAAAAAAAAAAAAATTCTCCATGCGTCTCCGTGCGCACATAGAGTCTCCCCACTAGTGCTATAGAAAATTGAGATGTTGTATGATCACCGCAATAACGAGCGTGCAAAACATGTTGAATCAAATAAAAATTACTCTACAATTTTAATATGTTTCGTTTTCTCTCATATATGTTCACCTCATTTCTTGACTTATAGACTAGAGAGCTCTCGTTTGTCAACCACAACACGCCCTCTAATATTTGTTAATATTATAGAATCCAGACTCGTAAAGTTTTGGAGGAGTCAAATAGAGGTCCTAAGCAAAACCAAATATGAAAAGTTCATTAAGACTTCAAAAGCAAATATTTAAGATGGATAAATAGTAATAAAAACTCTGGGAAATTGATACAAATAGCACTAAAAAGTGACAGTTAACGATAGACTCTTTTCGCAGAATTTCGTTCGGGCGCCACTTTTTGTGAATTTTATTTGTTAACTTATGAATGCTTAGGATTCTGAAATGGAAATAAGTAAAATTGCATGCAGATAGATTTCTTTAACTTGATGAAGATTTTTTCCCCTCTTGTTAACAATTTGTTTTTCTTTTTATTTTATTTTTCTCTTAGCCAGAAATATGCTTAACATTTGTAAATTGAACGGGAAGTGGTTTTTTTCTTAATAACGGATAGGTGAATATTGCGTAAGAGCCTATCTTTATTAACGGAATGATAGGTAGAACACCTACTAATACCTGTAAGTTGAGGACCAAAATGAAGAATTCGTATGAGGTGTGATTAGCTAGTTGGTAAGATAATAGTTTACTAAAGCAATGATCAACAGTGAGTTCGAGATGAACCACATTAGGATTGAGACACTCCCTCTAGGTTTAAAATGTCCATCTAAAGAGTTCAAATCGGATCAAATGAATTAAAAATTTAAAAAACATAAAAATGGAAAGATGTTTAAAGAGATAAAACTTATTTCTTGACCAAGACAATGAATCTAAATCTAGAGGTGACAATCAAGTCAAGCGGCTCGTCAGCTTGGCCGTTTGGCTGGTAAAAAAGTGGCTCGTAAGCCGCTCGACGAGCCCGAGCCGAGCTTTTGACGAGCAGCTCTTGGGCTAGCCAACGAGCACCAGGCTCGTGGGTTCGGAAAAAATCATGTTTTTTTTTTATTATTAAAAAAGGCTTTTTCTAAAAAACGAAAAGAAAGAAAGATGAGCTCGACCCGCGAGTAACGAGCCACGCTCATGAGTATATGGGCTGAGCCGGCTTGGCTCTGCCCATGGCCACCACTATCTTGATCCAAATTGAGAAAAATAAGAAACTAATTACTGCACTTTAAAGTAAAGCCTTCAAAACTTAATTATTTTTTGAGAATTAGAAAAAAATTTATTATAAAAAATATTCAAACAATTTTTAAAAAATATATTATTTTTTTTGAAAATTAGAAAATTAGTTCTTGCCAAGTTTATATGAAAAAGGACCCAGATTGTAAAATGACAAAAATAGTGCCATTTCTGCAAATTTCTCTACAAGGCCATAAGGTTTATTTCTTTGCAAAATATGGGTTAAACCCAAGGGAAAAATACATGGTTCAGTG
>CAIGRO010171028.1:0-13802 GCA_903798355.1 Fraxinus baroniana
GCCATTATGTGAATGGGCAAGTGAATCAGTATATATATATGTCTCATTTTCCTCTTTTCAACACATAAAATTTCATCTAAAAATTCATCTGCATACAGTTCGAGTTTGTCTTCATTTTCTGTTAATTTCAGTCTTAGTGGTGATATTGTTCGGGCAATAACTTAGTTCGTTGGAATAAAATTTGTGGTGCTCAGATTCTACCGTTCTTCCGTTGTGTCTTGGGAAGCAGACGCTCGATTTACATCTCAAGCACTTACGGTGAGGGGATGAATATGTTTTAAGGAAACTGTGTGTAACACAGGCCTCAGATTAAAAGTTTTATTTAATTACTGTTCAACTATTATTTTTTTTATTATTCCTTAATGTAATTAACAAGTCATTGAATTTGTTATAAATATATAATTTAATTTGTTTAAACTGCAAATTCGATATCAAGTGTGTAAAATCGATCAATTCTGCATATACGGTTATTTGTGCATATACGGTAACTTGTAAACCTGGAAAGCCTTGCATATACGGTATCTTGTATAGAAACACTTGTATAACAGACAGTTCTTCTATATGGGAAAGAAGGGATGGGTGGGTAAAGAGAATGGTGGCTGGGTATGTAGATTTTGTTCAATTGAATTTTTATTATTATAATTATTACAACTCAGTTATCACATTTATTTCTAATTAGATAAATTAATTTTGGGAAAGAAGATGAAGTGAGGTGGGGTGAAAAATAAAGTTTTAAAGATTTGAGATTGTGTGTGGTACATAAAGAATTTGAGTATAATTTGTAAAAGAATAAAAATTTTGGATACTAAAATTACAATTATTACTTTTAAATTTTGACATTTTACTGTTTTTAACAGAAAATCTAACTGTAGAGGATTTTTTGCACAAAAAGATTTCAAATAGGGGGATTTTCTGTTATTTTCGATAGGTATGGACTTATATAGCAAATGAAAACATTTATATGGGATTTTCTGCTATTAATCCCTTTGACCTACAACTATATACTAAGAATTATCATAATCTTTTTCAGAGTTCAATAAACTTCTCTCGTAATAGGAGTAACTTTGAGACCAAATGTAAGAAGCTAAAATGAAGTTATTCTCAATATTTGTCACTAATTCGGAAAAGAAAAATGCTACACAAAATATTGTACTTCCCGTAATCCCTCATAATTTTTGTATAATTCTTTGAATACCGATACTTATTATCATAACAACATTCTAAGACAAGAAGAAAATACATACTGAAAATATTATCATTTTTACTAGAAGTGACAGTGGTTCGGGCTACCCACTAGTTCACACTTTTACTTTAATACTTGACTAAGATATCATACATCTGCATAATTTAAGCGACCATATACCACGCTCCAATTATGTGAAAGATCAATTACGGTATGACTCTCAATGAAGCAATTTTATTTTATTTGGAACACAATAGATAGCTGAATGGTGAAATTTAAAATTAAATTAAATTTTAAAAAAAGTAAATTTAAAGTTCAGGAGCTTAGTTGAGAGAAATTAAAGTATAGTTACCCAATTGAGTTTTCGCTTAAAGTTTAATGATAGCAAATGAAATTGATCCAATTATAAGCATATTTATAGATAAGAACTTATAGTAAATATAAATTACATGTATTATATCCTTGAGTTATGAAAAAAAAGAGAGAAGATTTAATGGTTTTTTTAATTTTTAAATATTACAATATATAGTTTTATTTATTTATTATATTTTTTGATGTAGAAACCCGCAGCTGCTACCACGTGAGTGTGCACTGGGTAAATTTCGCTCTATGTGCAATATCCCGCAAATCTTACAGAAGAGTTAAATCGCACTTGGCGAGCCTAGTGCGATGAGCTCGACCGAGAGAGTGTTGGCAGAGGATTTGAACTCGTGACCTTCGATCTCCGCGTTCATTTACTCTACCACTCGACCACCCGAAGAGATAGTTTTATTTATTTTTTATTTTGATGATATAGAGAGATATTATTGGTGTCCTATATGATACGAGACGATTTTGATGATGTGGACCATGTTTTGATTGACAAATTTGTATTCTTCCCATTTCATTTACTTTATTTTATATTATTTTGAATAAATTACTATTATAATTTTTTTCTATCAGTCAATGAACAACGTTTCATACTTATGAAACCACCAATAATTGAAGGGAAAAAAGTAACGCATTAATCTTGTGAAGTTATTAGTTTATTACAAATTGTTTGTGTAGTAACTATGAGAAGTGAAGGCATTGTTACTTGGCTTTGTTAAATAAGTAAAGGACAAATAGAAGAAGGAAAAAAGAATTGGAAGAGAAAACTGTGTTTCTACCGTGCATTGATCATTGAGTAAACATCCTTTAAATAGGCAAAATTACGACGGATAATACCAAGAAAATAGCAACAAACTGTGCCACTAAATTAAACATGTAATCATGCAAACTTACTTCTATTGATTAGGCCAAAGCTAGCCACGTACTATAACAATAAAACTAAAACAAATAAATGCATGAAAGTGCCTACGGAATAGGTCAAAGAAAACAATCCATCATTGACCAAGTCGTTCAACAATCTTTCCCTTAAAATGAAAGTTTTCAAACATTTAGTTCAAAAAATATCAGCAGCGAATTTTCTTCAAATTGAACTTTCCAAAGTACAGACACCAAGCATATTTCGAAGCTTCACGAACGAAGCTATGAGAGGCTTGGTCATTATATAAGCAATCTGGTCTTCACTCTTGCAGTAAGAAAGACCAATGACTTCATTCTTCATGATATTTCCTAAAAAGTGATACTTCACATCAATATGCTTGCTCATGTAGAACATGATTTTTGGAGATCTTTATTTCTTAATTGTTGTCACAATAAATGGTAGTGGCTCCTCACTTGCAATGAAGCTCTATATGAATTCTCCTCAACCAGATAGCTTGACAAGCATAGGTTGTTGCAACAACAAACTTTGCTTCAGTTGTTGATAATTTGCTTGCTTCTTTGAAGACCATGAAACAACTCCCCAGTCCATCATAAAAACATATCCAAATGTGCTTCTTCTATTATCAAAATCCCCAACATAATCACTGTCAGTAAAGCCAACTAAATCTACATTTTCTCCCTTCTGGTAGAACAGCCTAAAATAGTTGTACCTTACAAGTACCGAAAAAATCTCTTTGCAGCAAAAAGATGCACCTCCCTTGGACATTCCATATACCTACTAATCAGAATTACAACATGCACTATATCAAGCCTTGTTGCAGTCAAATACATTAAGCTTTCCACAATTTGCTTGTATAGAGTGCTGTTCACCTTTCTTCTTTCAACATCTTTCATTAGCTTTAAACCAAACTCAATTGCTATGCTAATAGAATTGCAATTCTTTATCTGAAATCTGTCTAAAATTTCTTGCACATATATTTTTTAGAGAAGTAAAAATACCGGCAGGAGTTGCACCATTTATATGGTAAGAAAGTTGTGTATCATTCCAAGATCAAACATTTCAAATTCAAGCATCATGGAGTACTTAAATTTCTCAAACATGGCACCATTATTTTCAGTATAAATCAAAGCATCCACATATAAGCAAACAATGAGCATTTTTCCTCCATCTCCAAATTTAATGAAAAATGTGTGCTCATATGGACATTTCTGAAAATTTTCTTTCAAAAAATAAGCTTCAATGCGACAATACCAAGCTCGTGAAGCTTGTTTTAGTCCATAAAGAGCTTTTTTTATTTATTTATACACTTTATGCTCATTTCTAATCTTGATATAACCAGGATGTTGATCAATAAATACATATTCTTCCAAGTCTCCATGCGAGAATATCAATTTTATGTCCAACTAGAAAATAGGCCACGAGTTTTGCGTAGCCAAGGCAATTACCAATCTGATTGTACCATGCCCGCAATAGGGGAAAAAACTTTTTTATAATCGATGCCGAATTTTTGTTTATAGCCTTTTGCTACCAAACGTGCCTTGAACCTGTCAATTCACCATTCTCTTTCAACTTCGTCTTGTACACCAACTTCACACCAATGGACATTTTCCCTTTTGGAAGCCCCGTCAACTTCAAGTATTATTTCCTTCAATGGCTACGATTTCAACATCTATTGCCTTCCGCCACTTTGGTTCTTTAGCGGCATTTTCATAAGCTACTGGGTCATAATCTGAAATAAAGCAAAAAATCTATGCGGGCTTCTTTCTAACTCGTCAAGGTCGTTGTTTATCTTTTGTTTCAATGGCTAAAATGCATTGATTTATTGCTGTTTGTTGCTCATTTTCACAGGTTGTGCATTCTCTAACGGCTGCTACATTTCTTCCCCATTTTCTCCATCAAAATCAGCTTGTATTTGTTGTTCAGTATTATTTTCATCCCAAATCCTGAACTGTTCTTCATCAAAAATCACGTCATGACCAGTGTTCTAAAATGCGTAATGAGTTGCGATGCGTCGAGGTCGAGAATCAAGAGTCACAAAGGGTGTCAATGCGGAGAATAGGCGTCATAATGCGTATCGTACACTTAATATTATTTTAATTATTTTTAAGGTATTAAATATATTTTTATTTAAAAAATAGATTTTTAATATGCCATAAAAAAAATTTACAAAAAAAAAAAATACAGGATTAGGCGGGATAATGCGCCGCCTAGGCGGGATTAGGCACGCCTAATCGCGCCTAGGCGCCCGCATTACTGCGCATTTTTGAACCAAACGCATTTTTACACGCATGGCCGAATTCGATGCGTTTTTACCACACATCGCGCCTAGGCGGCGCATTTTCGAAAAACACTAGTCATGACTAATAACAATATTCGTGGTGATTGGATTCTACAATTTGTATGCTCTTGACTGCTTACTAACCAAGAAAAATGCATTTTTCTCATTTGTCATCAAGCTTTCTTCTTTTCTGATATAGAATGTGGGCACACGCAATGCAACCAAAGATTCTAAAGTGATCGACACTTGGTCTTCATCCATTCCAAGCTTTTTCAGGTGTCACATTCTAAACAACAAGTGTATGACTTCTGTTCAGTGCATGAATGCTACAATTGACACCTTCAGGCCAAAATGTTTTTGGGATACCACTTCTTATGAAAATAGTCTGTACCATGTTCAAGATTGTGTGATTCTTTCTCTATGAAACACCATCTTGTTGTGGGGTATAAGCTGCTTCTGAATCCCACGCCCCTCATAAAAATTTATAAATTCTTGTGAGTTGTATTCTCCATCACAATCGTTGCAAATAATCTTTGTAGACATGCATGCTTCTTTTTCAACTAGCGCCTTAAAAGTTTTTGAAACCTGAAAAGGTTTTAGATTTCTCCTGCAAAAAGTAAACCCAAGTTTTCCAACTATAATCATCTATGAACGTTATAAAATAGCGTTTGCCACCGTTTGATGTCGGATTAATGGGCACGCATATATCAGAGTAAACCAGCTCCAACACCTTCTTTTCTCTCCATGATTTTCCTTTTTGAAAATGGTCTTGATGTTGTTTGCCAACAACACATTCTTCACATACTTGAGAATGACTTTGATTTTTAGGAAGACCCGTCACCATGTTTTTCTACTGCAGCGTTTTTAGACCACCAAAATGCAGATGTCCATAGCGAAAATGCCATAGCCAGGTTTCGTCCTTCAATCTCACAGAGAAACATGATTGAGTGGTTTTGTCAGGATGCAACGGAAACATGTTTTCATGTTGACTTGAGCAATAAAGCCAATTTTTTATGATTGCCATCATCCTTGAGAAGAAATCATTAACTAATTCTCACAACTTCTTTCGCAAAGTCTTAAAATCAGTTCGGAGTGTCTGGAGTTGCACACGTTTTGATCTTGCTGATCCCTTATATTTTTCTTCATAGAATCCCAAATGTCCTTGAACGTGTTCTTACAAAGAAGGTTTCAAGTATTGAACGATCAATAGCTTGAAAAAGATAATTTTTTGCTCTGAGGTCCTTCAACTTTTGCCCTTCAAGTTCTGACTGCTGCGCTTCACTTACCATATTGCCGACTGTTGATTCTTCTAAACCTGACTCTACGACTTGCCAATACTCTTTTGATCTCAATTTTTTTTCCAACAACAAACTCTATACAAAGATAGAGACTCTGTCTCATGAAAGTTCTACCGCATCTCTTACTTTTTCACGTGACTCTATACTGCTGAGTTTTGCTCACTTTTCAAACTGTGCTCACTATATTTGCTCCGATACCACTCTTAAACAAGTAAAGGACAAATAGAAGAAGACAAAAAAGAATTGGAAGCGAAAACTGTGTTTCTACCGTGCATTGTTCATTGAGTAAACATCCTTAAAAGAGACAAAATTATAATGGATAATATCAAGAAAATAGCCACAAACTCTAACTACTAATTTATACACGTGATCATACAAACTTACTCCTACAGACTAGGCCAAAGCTAGCCACGTACTTTAACAATAAAATTGAAACAAATAAATGCTTGAAAGTGCCTACGGAATAGGACAAAGAAAGCAACCCATTATCGACCAAGTCATTCAACAAGCTTGCCGACGTACTTAGGGGCCGTCTGGAAGCACTTTTAATTTGATTAAAAGCAATTTTTTTTATCGTTGCAGGCCACAACGGTAAAAATTCCACAAAATGGACTGAAGAACGTGTTAGAGGAAAATTCCCTTTGTGCCCTCCATTGGTCAAATGTGTCATAATATTTCAGCAACTTTCTGCAAAAGTGAGGACAAAATGGTAATTGAGCCATGTAAATTTATTGAATGACCAAAATCTGTAGACACGTGACATCAAGTAACGGTTCAAAAATCGATTCTCATTCCCGTGAGAATACCTCCCAAACAGGGTCTTAATTAACCTATAGAGTCATACACAAGAAAATTTAATATAATTAACTATATCTGTGTGTGTGTGTGTGTGTGTGTGTGTGTGTGTGAACAATCGATAACAATGACCCTTTTACATAAATGAATTCTCAAAAATCTTCTAGCAATTTGACAACTTTTAAAATGATTTTTTTTTTCGACAATGAATTTTAGAATAATGAATTCTTGAAAAATGCGTGATTAAAAAGTAGCACATGTTTGTCTACCATTAAAATAGGAAAATGAGTTTTGGAATTGGAATAGTGAATTTTCGAAAACATGCTAAGCAAAAGTTTGAACTTCTCGCAACCCCTCATAAATCTTGTATAATTCTTTGAATAACAATATTTATTAGCATAACAACATTCTAAGTCTAGGAAATATTACACATTGAAAATATTGTCATTTTTTCTAGGAGTGCCAATGATTCAAGCTACTTGTTAGCTCATAAAAGCTCAACCTATGGGTAGTTCAGGCTCGCAGTTTAAACGAGCCTAAGGCCATGCCGAGTGCTGTAGCTTGGCTAGCCAAACTAAGTCCAGAGTCCTAGGCTCAAGGCTAGTCTTTAGGTCTACCTTCATGGTTTTTTATCTTATTTATGGCTTGATTTTATGTGGTATTTATAAAACATGAGGACTTTTGGTTAGCTCAACTTGGCCCTCTTACTAAGCGAGCCAGTCTAAACTCAGCTTGTCGCCCAATGGCCTAAGCCCAGGTCATCCAATGAGCCGAACCGAGCTTGAATGGTTACAACCAGACCCACTGTCACCCGTACATTTTTTCTAAGAATAATAACAAGCGAGGCACCCCCATCATTCTCAACCGACCCTGACTGAGAATATACCACAGCATCAATAAGACAGAGCGAAAATTATTAGCTTCAAAAAAGAGAGAAAAAAGAATGATTTTCACATGGGATATATTTTCTCAATAATGCACAATTACGAAGTCTGTCCTTGATTAGTTCTATAAGTAGGAACTTTTTATTGTGTGGTGAACAGTATCCAATTTCGCTTATTGCCGACAAAATCTAAATCTTGCAAAAAAAAAATGGTGGAGTACAAAATTATGCGTTCTGATGAGAACAAGCATCACAAGAAGAGAAAAATCGTCCTCTTTTTCTCACTGGCGTCTTTACTAGTAGTGGCAATTACAGTAGCAGCAGTTGCTGGATCCCAGAAGAGCAAAGGCGGTGGTGGTGGCAGCGCAGCCCAAGCGGTGGTGAAATCTACCTGCGCCGCTACATTGTACCCAGAATTATGCTTGTCTACCATCGCAGCAGTGCCGGAGGCTGCCAGCAGAATAAAGAGCAGCAAAGATGTACTGATGACTGCTCTCAACTACACCATTACTACTGTCGAGCACAATTACTTCACTGTAAAGAAACTCGCAGCTAAGCGCAAATCCCTGACAGTACGCGAGAGGGGTGCGCTCCACGACTGCCTGGAAATGATAGACGACACACTGGACGAGCTTCATGATTCAGAGAGTGAACTGAAAAACTACGGTTTGAAGAATTACTCGTTGTCGGATCATGTTGATAACCTCAAGACGTTGTTGAGTGCTGCACAAACTAATCAAGAAAGCTGCCTTGACGGGTTTTCTCACGACGGGGCTGATAAAAAAGTCCGTTCAGCTCTTTTGAAGGGTCAAATGCATGTTTTTCGATTATGTAGCAATGTTCTAGCCATGATTAAGAACATTACAGATGCTGAAATGGCTGCAAATGGGGATTCTTTTGTGGAGAAGAGGCTTGGAGATGAAAATGAGCACGAATGGCCTAAATGGCTGTCGGCCGGAGATAGGAGGCTGCTGCAGGCTTCTACTGTGACGCCTGATGTCACAGTGGCGGCCGATGGAAGTGGAAATTACCGGACAATTTCAGCAGCGGTGGCAGCAGCTCCAGAAAGAAGCACTAGGAGGTATATAATTCGGATTAAAGCTGGTGTATATAGAGAGAATGTAGAAATACCGAAGAGGAAGACTAACTTAATGTTCGTTGGAGATGGGCGGACTACCACCATCATCACCGCCCGTCGGAATGTGGTCGATGGCAGCACCACCTTCAACTCTGCCACAGTTGGTTAGTCTTATAATTATTAGCTTAGTTATATTTGTGAGTTTTTACGAAGGAAGACGAGACTACAGTTTTAGACGTTAACCAATTCCTAAAAATATTCGAATACCGCATATCAAATATCTTCTTGTTCTACATTAATAACTGGTGTAACTTGCTTCCTAAATGAGTAATGATATTTATAAACAACAGTAATCTTTTTATATGACATTTTGTTGAATAAAGTTGCATTTTTTAAATAGATACTTTTTCGTAGCCTTATCCTGTTGGAAAATGGGACCACGACCAAATTGTGTTATTTAGACAAGGTTGTCTCCTATGAATTGAGGGACCAGAAAACGTAATCCTTAATTAACAATGGTTCGGTATTCGTCCTTAAATAAATGTGCCTGCTAACTCGGTACTGCCTGTGGCCTCGTGTAATTATTTTGTCAGACTGTATTTCTGAATTTCGCCATTATGTTACCCGTGATTGGGTCTATTGGATGTTAGGAAGAAAAATAGTGGTTACATTGCGGTGTCGTGTTGGGTCCAATGCTTCTTAACCAACATTAGTCATGATGACTTATTTCATGTGCAGCTGTGGTTGGTGATGGATTCTTGGCGAGGGATGTCACATTTCAAAATGCCGCAGGGCCATCAAAGCATCAAGCCGTCGCACTCCGGGTGAATGCTGACTTATCTGCTTTCTACAGATGCAACATGCTCGCGTACCAAGACACCTTGTACGTGCATTCACTCCGTCAATTCTATGTTGGTTGCCTCATAGCAGGCACAGTCGATTTCATATTCGGTAATGCTGCAGTCGTGATTCAAGATTGTGACATCCACGCACGACTTCCCAATTCTGGCCAGAGAAATATGGTCACTGCTCAAGGCAGGGATGATCCAAACCAGAACACTGGTATAGTTATCCAAAAATGTAGGATTGGGGCAACTTCAGATCTCAAGCCTGTTATAGGGCGTGTTGAAACGTATTTGGGAAGGCCATGGAAGGAATACTCCAGGACTATCGTTATGCAATCTGATATAAGCAATGTTATACATCCAGCAGGGTGGTACGAATGGAATGGCAATTTCGCGTTGAACACTCTATTTTATGCCGAGTATCAGAATACTGGTGCCGGTGCTGGAACGTCAAACAGGGTCACATGGAGGGGATTCAGGGTGCTCACTAGTGCGACCGAGGCCCAACCTTTTACTGCTGGGAGATTTATCGCAGGCGGAAGTTGGCTAGCAGCTACTGGATTTCCATTTTCTCTTGGCCTTTAATTTCGATTTGGTGCTGGGCATTTTATCTTGTTGCATATTATGAATAAATGGCTACAATCTAACGATCTATGCATATCGAACAAATGCTCGATAATAAAATTCAATTCTCATTTTCATTTATTGGATTCTCTTTTGTGATTCGGTACAATCCAAAGGACTCTCAAATGCCAAGAATCTGGCTACACAAGCTTGCTTCTACTTGTTTGAAGAGTTTAATTACTGAACTGCCGTCATTATAAATAGTAGTGTAATTGAAAATAAAGTTCTTTTAGATATTTTTCTAAACCAAAGACCCTGACATGCAGAATATGTTCAAAAGTAATCGTCCTATCATCTAAGTCTCCAGCATAATTACCGTTATAAAGATAATAAGATATGATAATTTAAAACTTTTTCGAAAAATTAATATAAATACAAGGAAAGATCAAATAGATAAATTAAAATAGCAAATACTAAGTAAAAGAGAGAAAAGATGCAAATGATATAATTATGGAGGCTCGATCCAAAACAATGATCTACGTCTTCTGTTACCAAGCTCTTCGATACGAGCAATGTCTTTTCACTATGCTGATTGACTTGTGATGCAATTCAACCCTTTACAATGCTTTCAGTGACTTATAGCTGAGGAACAAAAATTCTTATACAATGTTGAGCTTTAAGGGACCTCAACACGACCCTAAGGGACCTTAACACGACCCACAAATTTAATAGGAAAGTGATTTTATAATTTGAAATTTCTCTCTTAATAAATAATATGATTAGATTAACCGAGATAGAAATATGCTAACAATTTAATAAATAGTAATGAATGAAACTCAAGTGTTAGGTAAAAAACATTTTGATGAGTTAAATTATTTTCAAAAGTTAATGCAATCAAAAGTTTTTCAAAGTAAGTGATTTGAAAAAAATAAATCAACGTAGCTTTGTTCAAGAATATTTCACATAAAGGCTCTTGAAAGTGCTATGAAGTGAAGTGGTATTTATAGTAGTCAAAACGTCAAAATTTTTGATCAACGGATATTAACTAGCCATTGTGAGTCAAAAATCAGAATGGTTAAAAATTTGATTGTTGGACAAACCAGACGTCCGTCCACCAAGACAAGTTTTTTTCGGATTTTACTTTTTTTTTTTTTTTTGATTATTTTAACAAGTGTAGGCTTTTGAAGAACATATTCACTTAACTTTTCAAAATGAGTGTAATTGGTAAAAGATTTAAAAATCAAGTGAAGATTTTTATTACCTCGAAAATAATTTTTATGCAAGCATTTTTATGAATAATTTATCTCGTGTATAAAAATTTAACTTATGAGCTTTCAGGATTCATTGCTAAGGATTGAAGCATTTTACCTTTACATATGGATTGAAAGTATCTGAGTCTAATATCTTCAATGAGTGTTTGATTTGACATGAATGCTTCGAATGATTTGACATGATTGTTCAGCGTCCATCTCGATTTTCTTTGATATCGTAAATTGCGAGTCTTTTGGTAGTAATACTTTTGTCTTCAAATGATCAATTTTGGTCACATAGCTATGAAGACTTGAATCCAATTGTTAGAGATAAAACATTTTGTTTGTTATAATCAAGTCTTGAGATCAACCGTGGGTCAACAATCTCCCCCTTTTGATTATGATAAACAAGATTATTTGTAAGATATAATTGAGAAATTGATATCATATTGATAGAGGAATATACATTATAAATTTATCATGTGATTCGTATTCCCCATGTCTTTTACAAATTAATAACCATACATTCAAAGTATATAGATTATTTTCCATCGATCTTTCTCCCTTTTTCATATACTCTAAGCATTTGTCAAATCAAATAATGTATAATCATGCATAATTATCTCAATTCATTTTCCCCTTTTCGACATGCACAAAACAAAACATGAATTACAAAATAACCATAGTATCAAATATAAAGAAATAGCCGTAGATAATATCAAAATAATGTCCAACAACATAAAGAAAATAGGCTAGACAAAAGCACTAGTGCAGTCAAGTCATGGAGACAAAGAAATATTCAAAATATAGAAATGTAGCATCAAAAGTGATAACTAAGCCTTTAGAGGAGGCGATGGAGGAAAATGGGCATAGAAGTGAGCATAGAAGACATTATATTGAGTCTATATTGCCGCCTATTGTGCTTGAATGGCATTTTGTTGAACTTGGATGGCAGCCTGCTGGACTTGCAACTGACCATCATCTGATGATGTAAGAGAGTTAATGCGGCCGTTCAGAAGATTGTAGTGATCCTTGGTAAATGTAAAGCCTCTACCCAAAGAGTGAGGAACACTCGAGACCATGAGTGTAGCGACCGAGAATTTCAAATAATATAAAATTATTTTTCTTGAAAAGCGTGTCACTAAGTTTTAACCCCAAATTTTAAAATGAGAGTGTGTTCGTCTAGCCGATGTAAAACGAATTTAAATCTATTCTAATCGAGTCCAATCCTAAATATTTTAAAGTATTATATTCCTTATCATTTTTAAATCCAAAATTTCAAAAATTTTAAGTACTATATTTTATTATTTAGAGTCCAATTTTGTTAGCCTGAATCTGGATTATTTTAGCCTAATTCACTTAAATTTAATTAGGAAAATTCTTGTAGCCCAAATTCTTGGCCCATTTAACTCCTAGGTTTTTGTGCCCTAAAATTACTGTTCATATAACTCCATTCCCTCCACTCCTTACCATTCACGTAACCAAGCAGCCACTTGGTAAGAAAAATTCGTCTCCCACAAATTTTTCAGTTTTACAGCGAAAGAATCACGTTGATGCTAGAATTTCAATTTCTAGCACCAACAAGATGATGATTTCACACAAATCTTAAGCCTCAAACCCAACTTCAAAATGCTATCCATTTGAACCACCCAACTGCACATACACGAGTTGTAGCCGAAACTCAACTCTCCCACCATCACCAATTTCACGTACTCAAGCTTAAATCCATCCCACAGTCCAGGGGCTACCACCACTACCGTAGCCGCCACCTGCAACCCCTCACAAGCAGCCACAAAACAACCCCACATGGACACACACACCACCCTAATAGACAGCCACTACACCTCAAAATCAACACCAAACAACCATTAAATCCAAGAAATAACCTAACCTATAAACTTACCTCATCCTCCACCCATTTCCAGTCGGATTACCGTAAAAAAACCGAAGAACCCGAACCCTCCAAGCCTCGGTTAACCTTGGGTCTGTACACCAAAAAAAAATCCTCTCAGCCGCACACACACACGCATTGGTGCCACCACGCGACGGTGGCGCTGACACTGTCGGAGGAAGGGGCATAGCCCTTCCCGTCGCCGGCTCCCTCTCCTCTTTGCTCTTGTAGCGTAAATGAGAGAGAGAGACTGTGTGAGATGTAGATATTTTGTATATATTTTGATTTTTGGAAATTATCCCCTAAGCCCCAAGTTTTTAAAAGTTATTTATTTCGATCCCAAAATTTCAGTTATTGATAAATCAACCCCAAAGGTTCTTGTTTCCCTACAGTCAGTCCACTAATTCCAAAAAAATCTATTTTCAGTTCTTAATTTTTTCAAATTTCAGTTTTAATAAATGTCCATTTAAGTCCCTAAGTTTTATTTT
>CAIGRO010171030.1:0-11564 GCA_903798355.1 Fraxinus baroniana
TCTAATTATGTTATAAAAATGGAATAGTTGATGTGAATGATCCAATCCAACTGAGGGAATTCCGACGTTTCACTGCCACAAATTATTGACTTTAATTTCACCTTTCAAACATTGAGTTTTACTACACATTGAATACGATAACTCATTTTTTTGGAATTCTTAAGCGTTTTCCATCTCTCCGTGAATACGACACCTCAAAACTGCACTACAACTACCGCGTTATTCTTTGGGTTTAATCAAGTCCAAACAAAGATAGGTCAAGTACTAAGAGAAACTCGAGTCCCAAAACCAGGGTAACAAGTCAAACTTTCCCAAGCAAGTAAAAGCTTTCCAACTCCGTTACACCAAATATTAATTACATATTCATGTCAGTTTGGAAATATGATCAAGAAAACAAACAATGGTCTCAATGAACAAATGGGACTCAAGAAGGAAATCTCTCTCCATAAGGAGAACAGCGTGTTACACTGTATGAAGAGGATAACAATTAATAATAGGGTTAATTTCACAAACGGTCACTGAACTTACCTAAAAATTACAAAATGGTCACTAAAGTTTAAAACTTGCAGAAACGGTCACTGAAATTTCATACGCTTTCACAAATGGTCACTGAACTTACTATTAGTACTGTTATGATGTCAATTCAAACTTAAAGGACCAAAACACGTGAACATAGAAGCTTGAAGACCTCATTGGTAAAATTCTCCCTCTTCTCTCTTTCACCATAGGCGCCGCCAACGTCCGTCCACCGTTGCCACCGGATTTTTGCACGACCAATAACTCATCATCAACCTCTACCATCCTGACACAAACAACTCCAAAAACATAGCAAAATCAAGCCAATTTTTGCCCAAAATAAGCCTCTCACGCACGATTTTCTTCAAAATTCGAGCAACTCCATTGATGCCCATGTTAATAACACCCTATAGGTCTCTCAAGCTCAACATGGTGCATCCAGACATGGTCTTATTACACCAAATAACATAGAAAATTGAAATCTATAGTAGAATTCGAATAAGTGAACTCGCGGCCAACAATCACATTTTTCGACGACGGCAGTAGTTCCCATGATCGCAGGACCACCTATTCTAGCAACCTCCCTTCATGGCACATCTATTCCAACAACTGGTCATCAGCACTTTGGGCTCAATGTGGACGAACATGCTGGGACAATTCATACGCAAGGTAGTCCAACGATTGAGGTTTATGCAACAAATTAAGACTGCTGCAACGATTTTTGGGGTAGATTGAGACCATGGTTGGGGTCTCCTGATTGTGGGAAATCGATTGGTAGTGGTCTGCGATCAAGTTGCCGGCCGGAAAATGAGATTTCGACAATTTTTAGATTTTCGAGTTGCTGACTCTGTGAGGAGATTCCGGCCATATTAGTTAGCAGTATGGTGAGATGTTGGGTGGTAATTGTAGATGAGGTTAAGGGCTTTCTATTGGTATCAATATCCGACGGTTTAGGTGGCCGAAAGGTGGCGTGAATTGATTCTGTAGGTTGCGGTTGTGAAGGGCCAAAAATCACTCAAGTGAAGGAGAGAGACTTTTGAGGTCCTCAAGCTGCTATATCTACTTGTTTTAGTCCTTTAGATTTGAATTAACATCATAACAATCCTAATAGTAAGTTCAGTGACCGTTTGTAAAAGTACATGAAACTTCAGTGACCGTTTGTGAAACAACATGAAATTTCAGTGACCGTTTCTGCAAATTTTAAACTTTAGTGACCGTTTTGTAATTTTTAGGTAAATTCAGTGACCGTTTGTGAAATTAAGCCCCTGTTTGTTCCACATTATTTTTTTCATTTTTATTCTTCTACTCATTTTCAACCACACATTCTTCAATAAAATAATATTTTCCATCACATCAATAACTTTTCCTTCTTTTTCAACCACATATTTCTCATCACTTCAACCAAAAAAATACATTCTACATATTATTTTTCTCATTCTTCTACTCATTTTCAACCACACATTCTTCAATAAAATAATATTTTCCATCACATCAATAATTTTTCCTTCTTTTTCAACCACATATTTCTCATCACATCACTTCAAAAAAATGCATTATCTCATTTTAATGTGCACCAAACACACTTTAACCCATTAATAATATAATCGCACAGATATTCTAAGAAATTTTCTAGGAGCTCAAGACTTTGCAAAGACCATCTGGAATAGAAGTCACAGGAATACTGAGGACTGAGCAAATTCAAAAACACCCAAATTGGAAAATGACTTAGATTCATCAGATGCACTTGCATTTCCAAAGCTCTTTCCATTAATAACTACACAAATCGAGGCCTTAGAATCATAACCAAAAAAAAAAAATCCCTAATGAAGAACCATCAATTTCGTCCATCAGAGCCCCAGTTGACTTTCTAATAGTACAAAATATACTAATGAAAACTGCAAAAAGACAGCATAGGATATATGTAGGCAAGGTGAATCCAAAGAACAATCTGAAAGAGAAAATTGGGTGGTCCAAAAGGCCCAAAGAGTGACTTGTGAAGAAAAAGTGACCGGGCGACTTCTTCAAAGCTGGAACCTTATATAAGATCATCATCAATGGTTACGATATCATAAACCTTCCAAATCTCAAAACTTTTGGACAGTTGACTCTTTCATTAAGTTACAGACAAAAAAGTAAAAGGTAAAGTTACTTAAAAAGAAACTAAAGTGGAGAGGGGTGGGGGCTTTCCCATTTTTTTATTTGTTGAATTGGCATCCTTTTTCGATTTCGTTTTCTTGTATTTTCCCATATTAAAAACTAAGGGTGGACAATTTTCACTTGAACCATCAGGACTGACCCAGAATTGGACCAAATGGAGTGTTCCTAAATATAATTTTTATGGTGCAATGTAACAAAAACCAAACCCTCTGCTTCTAGAATTAGGTTTGGCTATCAAAATCCTTCAAAGTACTGATTTTGCTCAAGAAAACAGTAATATTTCATCTTTGAGCTCTTAGTTATTACTTCTAAGCAGCAAAAGAAGGGAAACCCCACCTATATCAACATTCACATTCTTGAAATTCAATCACTTGAGGCAAAAATAAAGAGGGAAATGGCAAAATTAAAGACATACCTCACCTTGCTCTAGAAGAACAATGAAGATGCTGAGCAAAAAAAGACCTTGAAAATAAGAGAAAAGTCGGTGAAGTAACCAAGGGCAGTAACTCAGAGATCAAAAAGCTGAGGAAAAATGATTTTCTACACAGTCAAAGAAAAACCCATCATTTTGTAGCATCCCAAAGAGCTCTTTTTCCAACTTCTGCTGCTTCACAGTCCAAACTCCAACACCAAAAACAAGAAAGAAAATTATACAGAGAAAAGAAAGAAATATGGAAAGGAGTGCTCTTCAGGTTGGAGCACACTTGTTTTCAGCAGCAGAATCAGGGAGGTGAGAAATGATCAAACGGTTGAAAATTGAGGGGGTCACATCAGATGGCGCTCTAGGACCCCACATGATGACTTATTTCTATGCTTTGTTTATTGGATACTTATGGCAAAAGCAGAAAAGGTTAAAGAAAGGGGTTGTACATCAGAGCAAAAGGTTGAATCAAAGCAGTATCAATGGGGTCCCAGATTAAGATATTCCACTACGTTGGACATCGTGATGAAGATGAGGAAATTAAGATGTGCAGAATTATTTATTCATTTAATTTATTTTTTTTAATTCTTAAACTCTTTTTGTCGAGGCTGATATCATATTCTCATGTGGGTTGGGATTGAATAAGGTGATTTTGTCTAATTTTGGGTTTAGTTTTCTGGGGCTTGTGTTTTGGCCGTTTGCAGCAGAAAACAGGAATCGCAGGGCACACAAATCAAATGGGTGGCAATGGTGTATAATTTGGGTTTATTTTGGTTTTTATGGGGCTTATATGTCCTCCATGGTTAAAAGATTTAGCCTTGTACTCCTGTTTGTTTCTCATTTTAATAGAAAGAATGCAATTGAAATAGTACGTTGATGGAAAATATGTGATTAAAACATAAAGAAAATTTTTAAATTTACGTGTAATATTATTTTATTGAATAATTTATGGTTAAAAAAAAGAAATAAAAATGTATTTTGAGAAAAATGGGTATCAAACAAGTGCTTAACGAGATTTTGAAAAAATAAAAATGAATTTTAAAATAGTAATTTTTTGAAAAATGTGTGGTTAAACCCCTATTTGTCCCCATTAAAATTATATTTTTTTTAATTTTCTTATTAATCACACATTTTTCAATAAAATAATATTACACGTAATTAAAAAAAATATTTTTTTAACTATAAATTTTTCAAAAAACAATATTCCAACCTTAAAATGATAAATTATTGGTGAATGACAATTGTACTACCACAACCCTAGAAATTATTGCCATATGTATCCCTAATCCTTCACTATAAATATAGGGTTTTGATTCTCATTATAATACATAAAAGTCTTGACTTTTATTCTATTTATTCTTTTTCTCTCTTTTTACAACATGTTATCAGCACGAAAACTTAATTCTTCAAAGTTTAGTGAAGGAAGTAATTTTTTTAAAAATATAATCATCTACCACATGTACCAAAATAAATTTAGTGACGTGAATTTTTTTAATATACACATACATCATAATGGTGCAGACTTGTAGTCAGATTCTAACTTGTTTTTTCATTCACATCTGTATACATATCTATTTGCATGTCTATGTAGAATTTAATTCATTCATGTTTAGTGCATTCATACATGTACATATACATGATCTATGATTTATTTCTTTGAATTCATGTTTGTACAATCTTTATGATTTATGCTTGTACATAAAATGGCGTATTTGAATTAATCGTATGAAGACGAATTCACTAGTTTCTGCTTAATCACGTCTTCGAATTACTTTATGTTTATATAAACTGTCATTATGACTGTTGCATTAATAAATCTCTTTATGCATGAATATTCTACAGTATGCTCCTGAATGTATTTCGTAGAATGTGTTCATTTTACAATATTCTACAATTAAATTCGGTATATGAAATCTTTTTCCTAATGTATGTTTGGAAATTTTTTTTGCTAATACATTTTTGCTAATTAAATTTTCTATATAAATTCATATTATTTCTATATGATTATTAAATATTTTTAGACATTCTTCTATAAATTTTAAATTAATAATTTATTATGTGGTTGCTCTCGAAATAGCATAACATTATTGTTAGGTATTTGATATAATTTGTAAATATGTGAACAAAAAGGACTAAAATTAATATGTTATAAAAGTCAAGGAGTTAGTTATAATTAGTTGAATTTGTGACTAGGGTTCGAGAATGGAAAGAAGGAAAAACGGCGTCGAAATTTCGCTAACTTATCGCCATGACTTGGCTTGAGCGTCGAAATAAAAGCTGTGTCGCTCACCTATCGCCAGGATCTTGCCCGAGCGACACACTATTGCTTGACTGTTGCTGAGCTTTCGTTCGAGCGACAGGGTTAGCCGAGAATTTTTTAATCACAATTTCATGGTTTTTTATTATCTGGACCATTCGAACCTAACCCTATCATGTAAATACCAGACGCGACAGAATGTTGATTCCAAGGTTGAAACATAGAGAGAAATTGAGAGCTTTATCTTTTCATATTCCAATTCATTGAGAGACTTCAATTCCAGTTAATCCAAATACCAAACTTACTCAGAAACACGGAGTTCTTCAAGAATCCGCTAAGCCATGGGTTAGAGAATCTAGGAGGGCTTTTATATTGCAGTCAAGGAGTTGGTGTAGGAGCGCGCAATCCAAGAGGGTTGTCGATTGCAATCAGGAGTTGGTGCAGTGCACGCAATCTAGAAGGACTGTCGATTGCAGTCAAGAGTTGGTGCAGGGCACTCAATCTAGGAAGACTGTCAGAATCTCAGTCAGGACTTGTTGCGAGGCACGCAATCCAAAAGGACTGTATTAACTTCAGTCTGGAAGTCAAAAAGTCCGCGTCGTCGTCTTATCTGGCGAAATGTAAGTTCGATCGTTGATAGTGGATTTTGACTAGCAAAGTGCCTGGAGTTTTTACCCTGTTGGGACTTCTTTGTGAACCTTCCGCGTGTTATTTACTGCATTATTTACTGTTTTCATATTCTGTAGTATTAAAACATAGGATAATTAAACTGATTGCTTAACCATCTAGAGATAGTTAATTAGTGACATGTTTTTAATTTTTGCATTTATGCCTATTCACCACCTCTAGGTATAGTTTTGGTCGAATCTTGTTATTTCAATTGGTATTAGAATCTTATTTCAATTCCTGACCCATAAATTTATCTAGACGAGTCAGTCTCTATCCGTGCCTCTGTTCTTTGACGGAAGCAATTATGCCTACTGGAAGGTTAGGATGAGAGTCTTTTTAAAATTCCTAGATAAACGTATCTGGCTTAGTATAGTAAATGGTTGGGCTGCACCCAGTTCTACGATTAATTATGAAGTAATTCACACTCCCATTGCCAATTGGACTAGAACGAACTTAGATGAGTATAACTGGAATGGCAAAGCCTTACATACCCTGTTTGTGGCAGTGTCCCTGGAAGAATTTAGGCGAGTGTCTATGTGGTGAGGTAGCCAAAAAGGTTTGGGATATTCTATAGATCACACATGAGAGAACTCAGGCGGTTAAGAACTCTAAATTGCAAATGTTAACCACTGGTTTTGAAGAAATTCAGATAAAAGAAGATGAAACTTTTGAACTTTTGATGATTTTTATGCGAGCTTAAATGACATAGTAAATTCTAGCTTCAACCTAGGTGAGAGACTCCCGGAGCCTACGATAGTCAAAAAAGTCCTTAGATCCTTACCGGAAAGGTTCAGACTTAAGATCATGGTGATGGAAGAGAGTAAGGACTTAGACACTGTCAAGAAAGAAGATCTCGTAGGATCACTCCAAACCTATACACTCACTATATCTCAACCAACTAAGGTTAAATCAATTGCCATGAATATCGTTAGGGAAGAAGAAAGTGAGTCAACTGACGTCGAGATCCTTAGGGACAATGAACTTGTCTATTTTGTTACACAATTCCAAAATGCCATGAGGAATAGGAGAAAACCTCAAGAGAGAAAAAATGCTGATCCTAGTAAATTTCTGCGTAAAAAACGTGATAAAAATTCTTTTAGGACTTCTAGTAAGAAAATCCAGTCTGTTATATGCCATGAGTGCAAGGGGTTTGGTCACTATATGAATGAATGTCCTAATCTTAAGAATAATTCGGGAAAAGAAAAGGGTAAGGCACTAGCAGTGATGAAGAGTGATGAAGAGTCGGATTCGAGCAATCAAAGTGATACCTCTGGCAGTGAGGATGAACAAAAATTTATGGCGTTCACGTCTAAAGTTAAAAATGAATCTGATAACGGAAGTGAGAAGACTCAGAGCTGTAGTTGCAGTAAGGAGTCTGAGAGTGAGGATGATTTTGATAGTAATGTCCACGAAGCTTATGATAAGATATATGAGAAGAGTCTTAAGATTCTAACTAAAAATAAAGCCTTAAGTACGAGAGTCACAGAACTTGAGTCGGAAAATGAGAAACTCTTAGCGTACATCCAGGAATCTACATCAACCTTGAGTGAGTTGAAATCTATGGATAAATCTTTAGAAACTCAGGTTAGGAATCTCATTAGTGAGGTTGAGAAGACATCTAGGAGAGCTAATAAGCTGACTGTTGAAAAGGAAACCTTAGAAATCCAGGTTAAAAGTCTTTTGAGCGATCTAGAGTATTTCAAGTCTTAACTTCTTACCTTTTCTAGTGGTTCTACGAAGCTACATAACATTCTGGGAATGGTAAAGCCTGCTGGTAATAAGGGAGGTCTGGAATACAATAAAAATGATCATAATGTTACTAGTACGTCAAAGACCACATTTGTCCTTAGTACTGACCAGTTTAAACATGTACCTAACCCTGAACCTAAAAATAATGGGTATGTAGGTAGAGACCTACTAGACCGCGTAGAACCCACCAACCTAGGAATAAACTTCAGCAATCAAATACATTTGGTCCTTGGTTTATCCCTATATGTTTTCATTGCGGTGAGTTAGGACAATAAGGCCCAGGTGTCATCATTTCCTGAACAAAAATAATAACCAGAGCTTACATAGAAATAAGAATCAGGTGTTTGTTGATCAGATTAACTTTCTTACTAATTAGGTGAGTCAATTGACCAAGTTAATTACATAGATGACCGAAAATATTCCTGCACTAGGCAAGTTTTGATGAAGAAAAGTGATCTGAAATTTTTTTAAATAAATAACGGTGCTCTTAAAGGTTCGCATTTGCATACCTAACTAATTAGGTATTTTTGAGAAAACTCATGCATATTTTTGTTTGTTTTCTATGAGAAAACTCATGCATATTTTTTTATTTATTATTATTTACTTTTATTTTTATTTTTGTGTGTTTGACATTTTTTTGTGTGTGCTTAGTGCATTCATGCTTTAAATTTAAAACAACAAAAAAATGGAAAATTGAAAAAATAAAAATGCGGGACATTGTTTATACAACATAATATACAATGTACTTAATTTTGTTGGTTGTGATTAAGCATGAGTTTAATTGATGAGCTGTAACATAGTTTCCATTGCTGGCTTGGGTTACTTATGGAGTACTTAGTGTAAGTCTCTTCATATACTATTTGCACTGCAACACTATGATATTGTTAGTAGGACTCTACAGCGTGTGTGAGATTTGGGATGGAAGTCACATGTTAGTAATGTGACTTTAAACATGAATTGACCTTATTTATTAGACCTAATCTCAAGTTTATCCAAAAATAATAATAATAATAATAAGGGGAGGCTCAATTTCTTATATTCTTCTTCAGAGCATATTTGACTCGAGCAATTAGGCCCGCGGGGTTTCTTATAACTTGGTGCCTATGGTCAACTGAATTGGATTAACTGGCTTAAAGGTCGCTACATGGGTCATTTTAGTCACTTAGTGGAGAAGAGTCTGCACTTAAGATGTGAAAAATATTATGAGTTTAAAATATTGAAAGATGTGAAAATAAAATATGCTAAAAGTCATGAGAGAAAAGAAATTATCATCCATAAAAAATGAGCGTTTCTTGATAGGTCCTAATATGATTTACATGGTTTGTCTTTCATCGTTATACGAATACACTTATTAACAGTGATGTTGTGTATGTTCTTTCTTACAAAATCAAGGTTTGGAGTCCTACTATCGAAAATTGGTGACACTTTACACATATGGGTCCCATGATTAACTTGAGTCAAATTTGTGGCAAGGCTTATTGTTCATTGTTTATACTTATGCAGTTATGCTTTCTAACACCTGCATTGTCGGGCTATTGTATGTTATTTCTTAGTCCCTTGTCATTTTGTGACAAAAAGAGGAATAGAAAAAAAAGACTTAAATGCATTAACATGAAAATTAAAACTTTTTTTACTCCAATTCATTATATATAAATGTCAGTATAGTTAGATTAAGTTTTGATATTTTTGTAGTATCAATGTTTCGTTTTGGTATGTTGAGTTGCATTGATATTACGTCTTAATTTAGCATATGGTATGAAACTGAAAAATAAGTTATGAGTTAGTAATTGCTTAAAGTATTTTTACATGTAATACTGCTTGATTAACTGCTTAAATTGGTTTTACACTGATTATTATTTCACATACGTTTTACACTGGATATTTGAGTTGTTTGTTTCAGGAAACAGGTTTTAATAATTGAAAAAGCAAAATTCAATCAAGACAGTCAGTGTGTGTCGGTCATTGAGTCTGTATTTGTTTTACTGCTACATTGACTTTAGATTGTAGTTTTGTCTTACAATGTCAAAATGTGAGTTTGTTAGGTATTTGATGTAATTGGCAAATCTGTGAACAAAAAAGACTAAAATTAATATGTTGTAAAAGTCAACGAGTTAGTTGAATTTATGTTATATTAGGTCTAGGGTTCGAGAATGGAAAAGAAAGAAAAACTGTACCGAAATTTATCTAGCTTATCGCCATGACTTGGCTCGAGCGTTAGAAATAGAAGCTGTGTCGCCCGCCTCTCGCTCGATCGACACACTGTCGCTCGATTGTCGCTGAACTTTTGCTCGAGCAACAGGGTTAGCCGATAATTTTTTAATCGCGATTTCAACGCTTTTTATCCTGCCATTCAACTCGAACTCTATTATATAAATACCAGACGCTACATCATAAATTCCAAGGTTGAAACATAGAGAAAACTTGAGAGCTTCATTTTTTCATATTCCAATTCATTGAGAGACTTTAACCTTCATTGATTTGATTATATTTGGAGGAAAAACATCGGTCTAGTTAATCCAAATACCAACCTTACTGAGGAACACAGAGTTTTTCAAGAATTCACAGGAAATAGACGAATCCACAAAGTCAGGGGTTAGAGAATCAAGGAGGGCTTTGATATTGCAGTCAATGAGTTGGTGCAAGAGTGAGCAATCTAAGAGGGCTGTTAGATTGCAGACAAGAGTGGGTGCAGAAGTACGCGATCCAGGTGGACTGTCAGAATCTTAGTCAGGAGTTGTGCGAGGTGCGCAATCCAAAAGGACCGTATTAACTTCAGTTAGAAGGTTAGAAAGTTCTTGTCGTCGTCTTGTCTGTCATGCGTAAGTTCGATCATTTATAGTGAGTTTTGACTGGCTAAGCGTCCAGAGTTTTTACCCAGTAAGGTTTATCCATGAGCATTCCGTATGTTATTTACTGCTTTATTTACTATTTTCATATTATGCGATATTCAAACATAGGATAATTGAATTGATTGCTTAATCATCCAGAAATAATTAATTAGTGACTTATGCTGATTAATTATAATTTTTAATTTCTGCATTTACACATATTCACCCCCTCTAGGTGTAGTTTGGGTCAGATCTCATTATTTCCATTATAATTAATATTTCAGAAGAATATTAATCATAGATATGTGTATTACAAATATTGTTGCTCTTGAATTAGCACACTATTATTAATATTTTAGTTAGATTTTACTTGCTCCCGAAAAGCATAATTAATAAAATAAATTGTGTTTTAACTCCTAAAAATAAATTTTTATACAATTTATTATTTCAAATAATAATATGCTATTGCTCTTGAAGAGCATAACATTCTGATTCCAATATTTCAGAAGAATATTGATATATTACTCTTGAAGAAGCAAATATATGGCTCTTGAAAAGCTAATGTTTCGAAATAATAGTTTATTGTTGTCCCTAAAGTTGCACAACATCAGAATTAATATTTTAGAAGAATATTATTATTACTTGTTCCTGAAGAACATGAATTATAATTTCCAATATTTCAGAAGAATATTAACATAAGCAATAATAAATACAACGTGCTCTTGAAGTAGCACATGTTTCGAAAAATGTATCATTTTGCATTCATGTTTATCTCTAAAGGACAACATGTAATTAATGTTATGATGACATTGATTAGTTTGATAACTTGAATGATATATGATTTTATAATGTTTAATCATATTTTTCGAAATTAAATAATTGAATTATATCTTATATTAAACCAAAAGTTCAATTTGATTTTGTTATTTGGCATAACCAATTGGACCATCATTGGATCAATAATGAT
>CAIGRO010171078.1:0-13746 GCA_903798355.1 Fraxinus baroniana
CATGTCCAAGAAGAATATGTTTTCTTACAAATTACTACATAAAAGTTTTTTTCTGGGCTGGCTGTCATCAAATTTTTAAATCTCAACACGTGACATGGGATGCTTGTGGTTAAAAGTGCCTCATATTTGGTCTAACCAGAATTTTTTGGGGTTAACCCCCAAATTGTAAAAGAAGGTGATGCAAAGGTAAACAATTCCTCTTAATGTGTGTCTATGAAGAGTGATAGAGCATCTCTAAGACAAGAAAAAGGACTTGAATTTTGTGTTGCCCCAAGTCTCAGAAAGGTAGAATATATAATTGAGCATGCATGGACATGATGCTCCTTTACATCTCAGTTTAATAGCTTTCTCTCAAAATCTCAAGAATTCAAAATCAGTATCCTAAGCCCCTTTTATATGTTTCTAAAAGATTGTAACTCTATTAAGAAAAAGAGATTCAAATCTAAGTGCATAAAAAAGAGTTCTCATGTGCCCACTATATTTAAATGTGTGTTTGAGTCACATTATTTTGGAAGATAGGATTCCGGAATAGTAGATTGATGGAGAATGTGTGGCTGAGAATGAAGGAAAAGTTATTTTATGTGATGAGAAATATTATTTTAATGAAAAATGTGTGGTTGAAAATGAGTAGAAGAATGAAAATGAAAATTTTAATGTGTACCAAACAGGGGCTTATGATCCCTTTTTGTTTCCTATTATAAGGAAGAAAATTGAAATGCTATCATGGAGGAATGGTATTGTATGGCATATTAGATAAGCTTGATTGGAAGATGATAAATTGGACAAGATTTATTCAAATCAGTATTCGGCAAGAAGTAGTACTCAATTTAATATTAATCGGTGTTATTGTATGATCCAACTAAGTGAATTAATTTAATTCTAGCGGAGGGTATGGACTAGGACGAATACGACTTGAAAAAAAAAAAAAAAAATTCCTAAAATCAATTTTCACATTATTTTCATGGATAGCTTAATTTTGTTTTGGAAATAAGGGCATAGTGAAATGAATAATGCTACACGGTTTTAGTGCTTAGAACTCGTCTATATGGCAGATGAACTTTTGCGACATTATCCATTGGATTAGAAATATAATTTAAGTTTATTAGATAATGTGATAGTGAACGACTTGTGCTAAGGTAGCATTACTCCGATGAATTATCTAATTTGTGCGTCTTGAAAAATGATTGGTTCCGCGAATTTTTTTTAGTGCTTCATAGGAGAGGTATGCACCCAACACATTTAAGAAAGTTCTAGACACTCTTCATAGATTAAATTTGTATTTCATGAACTCAATGTTCTATCATACAAACATTTTGTTGATTCTAAGGTCCTGTTTGAGCTAAATTATTATAGAATGAGAATGAAAAATATAGTCATTATTGGGGTTCACACAAGATATAGAAAATTTGAATTTAAATGTTGATGTGATGAATAACGGTCATATTTTTTATTTTAATGAGATAATAATGTAGATCAAAAGGGGGCTTAATTATCATAATCAAGTCTGCTATTTAACATCTAGATGCCGATATTTTAAAATGAAATCTAAAAAGGAATAATTTCTTATTAATTTTGGAGTATCAAATTGAAATTGGGCGATTATATTTACACCACATTTTTTTTTTTTTTTTTTGGTAAATATACCGCATTTTAGTTATCTAGGCTTTGGCCCAAAATTTAAAATTATATTTGGTTGAGTTGAAAATTGACATCTAAATGATCCAATTAATGACAAAAACTTTGAAAATCAAGATAAAAGAATTCTATAAGAATATTTTGTAAGAAAAAAAAAATTGGATTCCAAGACAAACAAATGAAACATAGGAGGACCATGTAACATAAATTTGGGCCAAAGCCGCCAACGTGCCTCGCTGGACCGATGTTTGAAATATGTATACATAACTTCTTTTTCTATTTTTCTAAAAACATTTTTTAAGTACATAAAATGTTTTAAAAATACTTTTTATTACACAATTAAAATAAGTGATTGGCGTATTTTTAAATTAAATCAATTAAAAATTATTTATTTGAAAACCAAATCTCCTTTTCTTTGGTTGCATAAAATAGCTTATTGCAATTGTATAATGGCCAATAAAAGCAATCACCATATAGATGTTTATTCAGTCCATCGAGCTCCTCTTTCACCCCCAATGTCAAGAACTCCACAACCCTCTTCAAATAGGTATACATCTAGTTAGTGTCAAAAGCACGACTCAACTTAATACGACCACTTCATTAATGAACCAATGTAGAGAACCACGTGGGGTTGGTTGCATATTGTACGGAAAAAAAAAAATACCTATTTATATAACGCTACAAGATTACTATAGTTAATCAAATAATAGGATATGATCTCAAATTAGGAAGAAGTTAAAAATCCTTAGTAGTCAGTAACTTGTGGGTCTTACTTCATCATTAACAATACTGAACAAACGTTACTAATGTCACTAGATAGTAAGATATCGACAAACAGTTGGAAAAGCTGGCTTTCACATCTTTCGTGTGTCGTTTCAAATTTTTTATTAAAATGTAAAAAAAAAAAAAAAGTGCTTGAAATTTTAAATATTATGATATGGATTTTTTTTTCCGTCTTTTGCCCATTATGAAAATTAATTATACTTATAAATAACTCTTATGCAGTAAAAGACATACATGGTCATGATAACTTCGACTTATGAAACTTCATATTAAGACGGCTTACATTAAAGTTATCAGGTTATCATAAATGTTGCGTAATAACTATAAGGTAAATTGAGATCACTCGTACTTACAATATCACGAGGCATCAATGATCGATAATTATGTATTTTTGTAATCACGAAAACGATAGGGAGCAAAATGAAAATTGAACTCACTTTGGGTACATTACAAATATAAGTTAAAAAATTAAAATGTAATCTTGTAATCTCAATCTCATATCATTATTACATTATCGTAGACTTTCACTCCCTTAATTACCACTCAATTACTTTCCATGTATTCAATATTTACTAATGACCACACAACAACTTTCCCAAATTAAGGGCATTGTTGTCATTTCACCTCCAAATTCCAGCCTTTATTTCCTCCATTTTTTTTAATAGAATAATTATATTTCTTCCCAAATATGTAAAAATAAATAAATGTCCATTTTTCTTTTTCTATTTTTTAATAAAAATTTCTCAGCCTTCTCTCCCTCAATTCGGCTTTACCCTAAAGACAGATGTTCTTTTCCTACATAAGGATCCTCTCTTTAGCACACCCCTAGTATCTTCATCCACACCGTCCTCTCTCTCTCTCTCTCTCTAAAACCTCTTCCAGTCCCCTGTCTCTGTCTCTCTGAAGGTCTTTTAGTATGACGGAACCATAATGCAAATCTTTACATGCAGAAAAATCCCATAAAAAATCCTTGCTGCTTATGAAATTTTGATAATTTCCATTCACATTTATTGAGGGTAATTTTTCTAATGGCTTACAGTAACAGCTACGAGCGTACAGCATCGGACCTTCTCTGTAATGAAGAAACCAAAAACTTGTGCTTTGATGATGACGATCTTGCTGATCCTTTCAGTGACGTCAGCTGTCAAACCAATGATAATAAAGGCATGATCTTTGTCAATGGCGGATCAGATTCTGAGCCATTGGTTCATTTTCCATGTGTGAGTGAAGAGAGCATTGGTTTGATGGTTGAGAGAGAAATGGATCACATGCCCAGAGATGATTATCTCGATAGACTCAGGACTGGGGATTTGGATATGAGCGTGAGAAGAGAGGCCCTTGATTGGATGTGCAAGGTGAAGTGATTATTTTGAGATTTGATTTGATTTTTTCTTGATCATTTGTTTAATCAGCCAAAACGGTTTTGATTTTCTTCCTGTTTCTTGTATCAAATTCATTTGATTCCTCCATTGATCAACATTTGTTTTTCATTTTCGTCTCTAATGCTCTTTTTAGTACTTGCTGATTTTTCTCATCAATTTTCTAAAAATGGGGTTTTCCCTAATAAATGAGTTTTCATCAAAAAACGGGTCGAAATTAAGGTGCTCACTGGAGTTGCTGCATTTTATGATAATTCATTCATTCAATGTTTTCTTGGGCAGTTTAATTGTCTTGATTGATGTTGAGCATTATGTTCAACTCTCTGTTTCTCTCTTTTTATAATTGCAAATGCATCCCAAAAGATTTTTATTTATTTTTGACTAACGAGTTGTGTTAATTGATCTTTGCAGGCTCATACTCACTACAGATTTGGTGCACTGTGTTTATGTTTGGCTATAAATTACTTTGACCGATTTCAATCTGTGTATGACCTGCCTGTGAGTTCTTAATTGCAACGCCATTTTGTTTTATAGTCATTTAATTCTTATTGCCTCCATTCTTGATTTGTCACAATTTTCTTGGTGTTCACAGAGAGGTAAGACATGGGGATTTCAGTTGTTAGCCGTGGCTTGTTTATCACTAGCAGCCAAAATGGAGGAAATTGAAGTTCCTTCCACAGTGGATTTACAGGTCAAATTAACATATATTATACTTGCATTGATTTTTCGATGTGCCTATGAATTTATTTTATCGATCTTATTGTTAATCTGGATCGGTGGAACAGGTAGGGGAACCGAAATTCTTGTTTCGAGGTAAAACCATAAGAAGAATGGAGTTTTTGGTACTGAGCATTTTGAAATGGAAGATGCAAGCTTATACTCCGTGCAACTTCATCGACTATTTCCTTCGGAAAATGGCGAAAAACAATGAGTCCCCATCAGGGCCATTGATTACTAGATCAGTTCAGCTGATCTTAAGCACAGTCAAAGGTCTCTCTTTAATAGTGGTTAGTGAAGTACTTCCATTATTCTATAATTTGAAGTGTTTGATTGAATGTTTGGTTTGGAAATTGAATGTAGGTATTGACTTCTTGGAATTCAGGCCATCTGAATTAGCTGCAGCAATAGCAATGTATGTTTCAGGGGAAGAAATACAGGCAATGGACATTGATAGGACCCTGTCTGGTTTCATAAGAGTAGAGAAGGTAATTTATGTTTTGTCCCCACTTCAATAAAATCTCAGACATGACAACTTTTTTTTCCTTCTTGCTTTGACCCATTATTATTAGCAACTTGGTCATTTTGCATAATTTTGAAAAATAAGTTCATCAATCTGAATTTATAAACTGTCTTATTTTCAGAGAAGAGTGTTGAAGTGCCTTGAACTTTTTCAAGATTTGACATCAATTAGTAGGACTACTTCTTCATCTACCATTACTGCAAATATGGCTGCTGGCATTGTTCCATCATCAGTGCCCCAAAGTCCAAATGGGGTGTTGGAGGCTGCTAGCTTGAGCTATAAAAGTGATGAGAGAAACCCAAATTCTTCTGATCCCAAAAGGAGAAGATTGGACTAAATGTGAATATCAGTTTTGGCGAAATGGGATGCTTTGGTACGAGGTTTCAAAAGTGCCCTTTGAAAGCAAAACAATTAGAGAGGTTAAAATGAGAACTTGTCAATTACCATATCAATATATATAGATTGGGTTGGCTAAAGACAACTTTCAAGTATTCATGGAAAATTGTCTCAGATGAAAAATAGAGAAGAGAGAAGGCTAAGGCTAAGGCTGGAAGAGAAAAAAACATGCATTTGAGCTATCAGTATTTCTTTATTTAAATAATTCCCAGTGATGGCATGTCAAGTATGTTAGTATCCTTTCATTAAACCAGAAAGCTAGTTCTAAATAAAAAAGGTCGAGTTCTCTTCATTGGTTGAACTTTTCTGGCTCGACTTTATATGTAAATGTACATATTGAGCGTGCGTGACAATTTTCTATTTGTTTGCAAAAGTTAAAAAGTGTATAAATAGAGGATTGGCTGATTTTCCTTTATTTTGTTCTCAATTCAAACTTTCAAGAACTGAGTAATTATGAATTTTATCATTGAAGTTGGTAGCTAATGAATGACAAACACCAAAAGGAAACGACGTCGTAAGCTATGGTTTTTTAGGGCAATGATTGCTTGTCATGGTCATTTTTGTGGGCCCTCATATTCGTTTTGACTAGTCAATGTTTGGATTTGCCGTTTTATGTAAGGATTTCTGTGGCATACATTAAGAAGCCTTGGGAATGCAATACTATGCATACCAGGTTATATCATTTTCTACTATTTTTATTTTTGTTTTTCATTTGTTTTCACCGATTAATATTAGTACAAATATGGGTAGACCGATAGTCACTGGTATGATATACGTTTTAGGTCAATACTCTTAGGATCAACTGAGATTCGTCGACGCAAATGGGATGGTAGATTTTGATTCGATTGGGTCACTTTTTTGAGTTTAACACAAACGGGGATGGTAGATTTTGATCTATGCAAAGACTAGAATAAATAAATAAATATATTTATGAGGTCATGAAACATTAAGTGAATATATTGACATCATAGTTTCTTATAATTGTACTATACAAAAAAGTTTGGGGAAATTCCCTATTCAATAACTATACTCAACTCAAGTGTTAACCAGATAATTATACTTCAATTTTGTTCAATCGAGTAACCACGTCCAATTCCATTACATGGATTGACATAAATGAATGACTTGGTAGTTAATAAATAATGATCGTCATTTCTGTCATTGAAATTGTACTTACTCCAAGCTAGTAACTAACTTTTATTGTGATTGCCTCCATTTATTGACTACCACTTCATCCAAATCATCAATTTTCGTCAATGAAATTGGATGAAGTTACATTACTTGAATAAAATTAAAGTATAGTTACCAAATTGAAATCAACTCAAATAGTTATATCGGATAGAAATCATATTAAAATATAGTTATAGTTACCTAATTGACACTATAGTAAATTATAATTATCATGAATAGAAGTTACCTCAAAAAGGTTCAAAAAATAATTCAATCCATCTACAACTCAAATGAGTAGTCACTGAGTATTATCAAAATGTGAAATATCGAAAATAATATTTAAATATAGAGAGACTTGAATTACATTATCTTCTAACATAAACCTCAAATACTCGAGAAATCTCAAGTATACTATTCGACAAACATTTGTACATAAATATGATTTTTTTTTGGAAACAATACATATCTAAGGTTTTTACTTTACACCATTTCAAAAACAATAACGCTATGGGTACAGGAAAAAGTGACCGAACTATTACAGGAAATTAAAATTGGGGACGTGGCTGTCTAAGGGCCGGTTTTCTCCAACAAAACAAACCAAAATCGGTTGACAAAATAGATACCCAGCCAAATCACTTTTTCCCCCAAATCTCTCAAATCCCTCCCGCTTCTCGCTCTCTCCCTCCGGCAGCCATTCGCCACCATCGAACCTCCCGCTTCAAAGAAATAATTTTCCCCTCGCACCTCTTCATTTCCGACAGCCGTTCGCCAGAATCTTACCATACGCTCCAAAGAAGTAGCGTTCCAGGCAGGGACCACCAAGCCAAAGAAATCGTTTCCGTCACTTGTAGTCACCGTCGTCGCCAAATCCGTTAGAGCCCAAGGTTAATACAATCCCGACAATATTTAGGGTTTAGTTAGTGTGTTCACCTTAAATAATGAAAAATTAGTTTGTGTGTTGATATGTGTAATCTAAATATTTGATTGGTGAATAAGAAGTTAATAAATTTATTTTTTTTTGATTTGGGAATCTATGTATAATGATCTATGAAAATGTAGTCATGTAGATTGTATAATGATATATGAAAATGTAGTTATGTTGATTAAACAGCTTATCTGAACGTTTGTCTTGTGAATAAGAAGACAAACTAAAATCATTGTTCTGATTTGGGAATCTATGTGTTAGGGTTTAGTTTGTGTGTTGATTTTATAATGAGATATGAAATTGTAGTTATGTTCAAAAATTGTAATCAGAACATTTGTCTTGTGAATAAGAAGCTTGTAAAAAAAAAAAAAAATCGTTGATTTGGGAATCTCTGTGTATTTGTGCAATATTGAATAACTAGGTATGTAATTTTTTTTTGGAGTGAATGGAGTCATTTTTCGGAAATTGGAAATTTCATCAAACAAGGATAACCCCAACTTCATGTCTGTGAATTTGTTATAATGGATATTTAGGCACTTATTATTGCGGTGTGAATAAGAAAACAATGTAAATATTTTCTTTATGTATCGGCATATTTCCATAGCATTGATGTGAGTGTATTTGTTTCAGCAACAATTGTCGATTAGAATGAGAGGAAGGAATTTTGAAGTTTGTCACAGTTGTAGAAGTAACACTTACTACTTCTCACAATGCCAAACAATACGTAGGTGCCCAGAATGTAAACACGGAGTTCGAAAATGTTTCGAGGTCGAGCGGGATACTGTAAACAAAGGAAAATTGTTCTTCACGTGTAGTAACGACTGTGGATATTTCGAATGGGTGAAAAAAGAAGATTTCATCGGGGAGTCGAGTGCCGTTTATGAAGCGGTGAATATCCAGCCCAACGAGGAAGATGAAGAATTGCCAAGAATATTTGACAGTCTAGCTCGAATCACCGAGAAACGAGATGTCGAAATATCATTGCACTTAACATTTCGAAAGGGAAAAGAAATTGCAGAATGTGATGGGAAAGGAAAGGGACCGACTGCAACGGGTGATAAGAGTTAATTTTGTGGTAGACATAGTACTATGACGTTTTTGTTTTGTATTTGCTAAATGGTTTGTTCGTTGTAATGTATGAACTTGTTGGTCATAGTACGCTTTAATTTGCACGGTTCATTTTGCTAAGATCGCTTGACCGTGGGATACAGGTGTACTATTATGCTAATCGTTGTAAATATTTTGGAGAAATCTTTTAATGTCCTTTCAGTCTTTAATTTGTTTATTTTGAATGTACGTGTAAAATATTATGTTAAGTGGTGTTAACAAATTCACCGATTTGCATTTATAACGTTGCAACCTTTAAATTGGAGAACAATGAGCATTTCATAATCACAATCACAAACATGTACATTTATTTATTGCTTTTTACATAACCGAGCACGCACTCACATTCTCTGCATTATTAGACAATGTTTTCATTAAGCAGTGGAAAAGTTTTTCCATCTCCATAAGCAAAGCTTTTAATCAACTAGTGTTAATTAGTGAACTTACTTTGGGCATCTTAAAATGAAACAAAAAACAAAGAAGGTAAAATATGTTCAACAAACAAAAGCACGAAAAGTTCTTAAACAAGATTACAGGCGGAAGGCCTAGCGATCAAACTAGACAAAGTAGTAACGGTGTATTGAAGACGGTCCTTACACCCTAATATAACATATATCCAAAAATCGAACTTTTAAACCAAAAATAAATGCTAATTGAAAAAAATATATCGGCAAGCATGATATCCAAGCAACATTTACATTTCCCGTAGCAAATGGGACATCCAAAAAGAGCAAACAGCCTGTACAAAAGGAAACAACAATATGGTTAAACACAAGTGAGAAAAAAGCTACTTTATGACTTTATGTATTGATTATCAATTGAAGGCAGGAAGAGTCACCAAATTTTCAATAATGAATTATTCACTGCCACGCGTTTTGTTCCGGTTGAGATTTTCCCGTTTTCATCAACGATTGCAAGGGTGGGAAATTAACAAGTTAATTAATGTATGATTATAGTAGGGATTAAAGATCATAGCACAGTATGGTGAGACAATGCCTTATGGCAAGATGATGAATTTCAAAGTTAATTGAAATGGGCAGGATTAATTAATGACTATTATAGTGTAGTGGGTGAAATGAAGAATTATGCAGTGCATTCAAGTCAAAAAACCACTTTGGGTTCTGGTACCCAAAATGGTGCTTCATCAGGAGATTTCGTGTAAATAATGCGTCTATTTTGTACAAAGACAAATAGTAAGTTAAAGATTGGGAGAATTGAGTTCGTCATTCTGAATAAAAGAAACTCTCAGCAGCATTTAATCCAACTTGCTCACCTTGACAAACTTTTCATATTAAAGGTATTTTTAAATATACCTTTGATGCTTTGAAAATATTAAAGGTATTTTTAAAGTAATATAGTTCAACTACACATTGTCCATCAAATGTAAAACTAACCTTCCATGCCGGCATCAAAAGCCCGTGCCACCTTCATCGGGGAAATTTTGATAGTAGTACGACATCACATGACCTAATGCACAAGATGAAGGTTACGAAATGCTTAAATTAAATGAGAAATCCAACATTGTTATGAACTATATTCGTACTTACCTTGAGCGTTCACAATTCCATTCGTAAGGGCCGGACTGATGACGGTTGAATACGGCAATTGTTTTGTGATGGGTTCGTTACCATTGTCACCCTGCATGAAAGTACATCATCTTTAACAAGTCAAGTCATTTAAATGGTTTAGGATTTAGGATATACTACCAACCATTAGGTGTTGTGAATATGAAAACGGTGTGGGCATAGAACATTGTGACTGTCGAGAATCACCAACGTGGGTTCCATCATCGTCCGTTGTTCTAGGCCTAGCCATTGCTCAGAAGGGAAACAGGTTTAATCTACAGGACTGCATTGTCATCGACTTAAATCAATACCCGGACTTCAATCACCAAGCATTACTAAATATGTAATGGAAGAACATACCTTCACTTTCCTCGACCTGGACTCCAACAGGCTTTTCATTCAAAGTTTTCTTGGCGCACCCTTTCTTTTTGACGATTTAGGATCTAATATGCTCCCACTGTCAGTATTTTGCGAACCCATACAAGTGGAGGTTGATCGAATAATATCCATCGACAGGGCATTACTTCCAATTGACTTTGTCATCCGCACATGTTCTGCTTGCAATTTTATCCACTCCTTTATTGCACATGTCCACCCTTCGTCATCTGCAGCGAGGTCTGCCACCTCTGAAAACAACTGACACATATCGTTATATCTCAACTGTCCAGGAGTACTACCTAACCCGTCATAATTCACGGTGACCCTCGTGTGTGCTCTACTGACATCCATCCTCCATCTTCGTCTTATATACCTATCAGGCATTGACGTGATGTCATTACGTATCAAGACTGTGATCGCATGCCGACAAATGATGCCTCAAAATTCGAACAAGTGGCAATTACATAGGACTTCACAAGTATCCCTCCGAAATGAGATGCAAAATGTCTTTTTCTTCCGATGCTCGTGCTGCACGACATGTTCACGGATCTCGTAAGTCGTCCAAAAACAGTCATCCTTCTCAGATACGACATCGCAGTATACCTTCCCAGTAAACTCATTTTGAACTTCCCTGAACTTCGAAATGGTGTATACTGCCTGAAATTGTTTTTCCATTTCAAAAGTTGTTGCACATGGTATCATACTAGAAAATGACTTAAAATCTGCATGAAATTCCTTCTCAACCTTGTTCCTCATTGCTCTTTCATATTGTTCAACGAACTGCTTCAACGACGTCTTCGAATGCACATATCCATAATAAAATGTATTCATACTTTCACTTCGTTGTGTTGTGGATATCCCTGTCCAAAAAGTGGTTCTTAAAAAACAAGGCACCCAACGTCCTCGGTTAATGTACAATCCCGACAACCAGTCATTACTATGCAAGTCATACGTATCGAACATCACCCTCCAACCTTCCTCGAATTCTTGAACAAATTGTGCATCGTATACTAAGTTGTGTATAGTAGAAAATATCGCACCCTTATGGACATGGTAGCCAAACTTTTCTGGCAATTTTTTCAAAATGTGCCACAAACACCATCTATGCTTCGTATTTGGAAAAACAATCTCAATTGCATTTTACATTGCCCTGTCTTGATCGGTAATTATTCTGTTTGGAGCTTTACCGTTAATGCACGCAAGCCATGTCTTGAACAACCAGACAAAAGTTCCTGTGTCCTCATTCGATAACAATCCACAACCAAGCAGCGTCGACTGTCCGTGGTGATTTACACCAACAAAAGGGGCGAACGGCATGTCATACTTATTAGTGAGATACGTAGTATCGAAAGTGACCACATCACCAAACTCCTTGTAAGACTGCCTACATCTATTATCTGCCCAGAATACGTTCTTTAGTCGTGACTCCTCGTCTAAATCCATGCTAAAGTAAAATCCTGAACAACCTGCTTGCATTTTCGAAAAGTACGACTGTATAGCAATGGCATCTCCTTCTCCAAGTCGCAATTGTCTGACTTGTTTGATGTAATTTCGACAATCCTTCTCAACAAACGTCATATTTTCATATCCACCGACTGCCACAACCTCGGAGTTAAAACTCTTGTGCAAGGGAATTCTCGCCATATCGTTAACTTCAAGTTTCCGTTTATCACTCGCAGTCAATTTTCGGTTACATCGAAACAATCGTGACTTCGAAGGATTTGTTTTATGATTGTGTTCAAGGCATACTTTGTTAATTCTCCATACACCAACAGTATCTAAAGACGCAGAAATTCTTGCTCTACAGTCTGTCTGACTTGTTGGTTGAGGCCTCAATGAACCACCCATTGCATAACTTCTTTGACCTTCACGACTACATGTGAATGTGACATATCTCATAACTCCGTCGTCCGCCTTTTTCGAATTTCGTTTCCTCACAAGAAAACCTACAGCGTAAGCATATCTTTTGTAGAAATCCAACATTTCTTTCTCACTATTAAACATCATACCAACTTCAGGCTCAGTCGCAACATCGCCTCCTACATTTTCATTCTCCAATGTGTTCGAATTGTCCAGTATGTTCTCGTTATCACATTCAATCAACAAATCCTGATTTTGAGCTCCTACAATTTCTTATCCTGCAACAAAATTTATTATTTTGTTAAAGGTTGCAACATTATATATAACTATGAGCATAACTCTTCAACTAGATTAAAAAACAGTATCGCAAGTCCCACAACTAAATCCATATGCTCACAAATTGTAGCAAAGTGTATTACAGTATTATCAAATATTAATTAACTAATTATGCTCAATAAACAAAATGGGACATCCTCCAGTAGTAGACCATATAGTTAAAGATGCAGGTAATCTGTTTAAGTTAATGTTTGCTCCAAATTCCCTCAAAAATTAAGTTAATGAGCTTCTATTCCAATCCCTGTCTTTAAGTTAATGAGCTTCTGTTTAAGTTAATGAGCTTCTATTCCAATCCCTGTGTTTCCACCTTCTTGACAACCAAAATGCACAGTTGTAAAAGGAAAAAGCTACCATAGTAAGCATACCATAAGCAACAAATGGATAGAAATCAGTTTGACAAAAGAGATAAAGCCAAATATTTTGTTACCTAGAATCGTTCTAACCTTGATCCGTCATGTTTCGACGATAGCTCTTTAAATTTTTTTAACCAAAACAGCTTCGATGTTGGTGACAGATAGCCTGCTTTCTTTTTTGGAGTTGTAGCATAGTGGGGGGCTTCAAGTGACAGAAACGGCTGCCGGATTGGCTTGGTGGTCCCTGCCGCGATTTCTTTGGAGCGTATGGTAAGATTCTGGCGAACGGCTACCGGAAATGAAGAGGTGTGAGGGGAAAATTATTTCTTTGAAGCGGGAGGTTCGATGGTGGCGAACGGCTGCCGGAGGGAGAGAGCGAGAAGCAGGAGGGATTTGAGAGATTTGGGGGAAAAGTGATTTGGCTGGGTATCTATTTTGTCAACCGGTTTTGGTTTGTTTTGTTGGAGAAAACCGGCCCTTGGACAGCCACGTCCCCAATTTTAATTTCCTGTAATAGTTCGGTCACTTTTTCCTGTACCCATAGCGTTATTGTTTCAAAAATACAAAAACAAGTTTCAAATTTCAAAAATCAGATTTTTTAAAATTTATATTTATGAAT
>CAIGRO010171101.1:0-17517 GCA_903798355.1 Fraxinus baroniana
AGAATGAGTGTCAAACACCCACTTAGTTAAAAGTAGTTAGAAAAAATAATCACAACCATCATAATTATTTACTTGCTTTATTCAAATAGGAGTTAGAATAATTAGATTAAGTCCTAAAGTATAGTCTTCGTGTGAACGGTATTCGGACTCAAATGTCCACTATACTAATTGTTACTATATCGTACACTTGCAATATAAAAAATGCAACAAATTCTTGGCATCATTACCAGGGACTATTTACTTTTAGTCTTAGTTTATTTTATTTTTAACTACTATTTGGTTGTTTTATTTTATTTTCTTTTATTACAAAAGAAAAAGAAGATTTTGTTGTATGCTCCGTACTCAAGGTGAAGATCTTGAACCGTTTGACTCGATAATAGAACGTACTTTTCAAACGAAAATGCAAGGAACACAAACAAAAATGGTAATATCAAATGGATGTCTATCAAAATATTCATATTCCTATTCAGTCAATTGGACAAGTGGCTGCAAAAGTAGCGGTGCTACCGGATCAGTAGCAGGAGCGAGTGGAAATAAACGAGGGAGACTTGCCAATTTCAATGTTTTTTTATGCTAATAGCCACGCTGTACGCTCCAGTATTATGTATCCAGATATCAGGGTAAATAATTTTCAGATAAGGACAAAGTGGATCAATTTCTGATGGTCAGATAATCAACAAAGGAATGGCTCAAATAATGCCCAGCAAGAGAACAAACCAAGTTTTGGGGAGGTTCATCAATATGTGTAAAAAATAGACAAATTATTCCAACTGATTGATACTAATTTTCAAAATCAGTAAGCATCTATCAAGAAGTTAGAGACATATATTGGAAATATAGCTCAACAACTTGTGTTCCCATATTGATCATTGCCACACAAAACAATAACAAATCATAAAGAGCAAGTGATGTCAATAAGAGTAATAGAAAATGATCCACCAAGGGCTCCTATAAAAGTTAAAATATATGTACCTCCACTTCCATTCCCCTAAAGACTTCAAAAGAAGTCAGTGGAGGAAAATATCCATGTTAGAACTACAAAGAGTGGGATACAATTACTAGAGATTATTGTGAAACGACTATAAAGAAAAGATAACCAGAAAGATGATGATGAAACTATATGGGAGAAAATCTGTACTCGCCTTAATTGAGAATGAAGAAAGTACGGAAGCATCCACTATCAAGACACTAAGTCCAGTCAAGGCTTACGCGTCTCCCATTCCTTTTCCTCAAAGGCTCGAGAAGAACAAACAAGGCACAAAATTTGAAAATTTTCTTGATGTTCTCAAGAAGCTCCAATCAATAGTCCGTTGATTGATGTGATATTACAAATCTCAAACTACACAAAATTTTTAAAAGAGATGTTGACAAAGAAAAGAAAGATTCTGGAGTTTGAAATTGTAACATTAACGGAGGAAAGTATGCAAAAGTGCAAAACAAATTACCTCCCAAGTTGAAAGATCCACGGAGTTTTACTTTGCATGTTTCAATTGGAAATTCTTATGCTATTAATACATTTTGTGGCACAGGTGCTAGTATAAATCTAATATCATATTTTGTTTATAGGAAATTGTGATTGGGTGAAGTCAGATCAACATCAATAACGCTACAACTAGCCGACACAACAATTTCAAAACCATGTGGCAAAGTTGAGGATGTGCTTATAAAAGCAGGAAACTTAATATTTTCGGTGGACTTCATTGTATTGGACATACCAAACGATTGAGACATTCCAATTATATTGGGGCGTCAATTCTTAGCAACAGGTCGAACTATAATTGATATGGAGAAGGGTGAGCTAATACTAAGGGTGGAGGAAAAGCAAGAGATATTTAATCTTTATACCCCATTTGAGAAATCTTCCAACAAAAATCATTACTTTAGAATTGATGAAGAAGAGCCACCCGATCAACGAAACTATCAGAATAGGAAATCAAATTTTGGTGGACTTTTTGGTTGAGATGAAAATGGAAATATCTAAATATGGAGAGCAGAAAAAAATGATGTATAAATGAAAATTGCATAAAGTGTAATGATGACATAACTTGGTTCGAGCTACCATGATTAAACATGACACCAAATCAAGCTAATAACGTTAAAGAAGCGCGTCTTAGAAGGCAACCCAAACTTTTTTCCTTTTTATTTATTCTGTTTTTAGTTTTAGAATAATTTAATTTATTTTTAATATTTTTGTGACTCACCATCTATACTCTGTTCTCCTTAGATCTTCGATATATTAGTTGATTTATTAGTTGTTAGAGTTAAGTAACACTTATTCCAATTATTTAATTTTAATGCTTTATTTCATTTTTAAGGAATATGACGTCGCAGAACAATTAAATCAAATTGACCATGGAACCAATGGGACCAATAAGAAGCTAGACATTGAATTACAAACCATATCAGGGGAGTCTTTTCTTCACATTCTTCCTCATCCGTTTATAAAAGGATTTATGATTAAAGATATTGAGGACAAGTCTAATTTAAGTTTGGGGGTGAAAAACATAAGTTTTCATTTTTTATGTGTCTTTGTGTGCTTTTATGGCTAACAATGAAAAATATACTGAATTATTAATTAATCTATGAACATAAGTTACATGCTTAGATTACTTTTTGCTTTTTTATGTGAAATTTGATATATATTAAGACATGAATTAAGTTAACATTGTGTAGGAATAAGATGATTTCATAATTGAATAGGCTGAAATAGTGGATCATAAATACTAAACATAAAATCACTAAATTTTATATTCTTGAACCAAATTTAGAATAGTTTGGTGAGGTTTCACTGATATAGAAAAATGTTGAGATAAAAGGGGATTTCATGTGTGAAATTAAAATCTTGTGTGGATTGTCTAAGGTCAATATGATGCAATTGGTTGAAAATTTCAAGTTAGAGGTTGTTTTAATTGAATTGGTGTTAAATGATGGATATTGCACTAAGTAAGGCATAAAAAAATATTTTATTAGAAAATTTCTCTTCGAGTAATTAAGCCTGCAAGGTTCTTTAAAACCTAGTGTTTTATGATCATCTAATTTGGGAGTCATCGACAAAAAACTTGTTCCATGGGTCGTTTAGAAAGTTTAAGGGAGAGAATGCATCAAATAAAAAAAATATTCTAAAAAAAATTAGAAAAAACAAGTACATGGAATAGAAGACGCATCAAATGCCTTGATTAAGTTTCAAACATTTGTTCAAGAAAATTTGACTTCTGATAAGAGATTGTTAGCCTAGTTAAGTCCTAGATATTGAAGCAATCAGATTTAATGGAGAATTCTTGTTTATTGAAATGTTGAACTGCAATTGGTGAAATTTTGCCAAACTAGAGAGGTGAGGATAGTAAAAAAAAAAATTGAACCTTAGTTTACACACTGGAAAAGAGCGAAAATAATAAGTTTGAGGGTGTGTGAATCTTATGAGTGATATCAAACTAGAGATGTAAGGATAATAGAAAATTCAACCTTAGTTCACACAGTGGAAAAGAGCGAAAATAATAAGTTTGGGGATCTGTGAATCTTATGAGTGATGAAAGAACATATTTGACCATTGAGGGTCTGAAATTGAAACAACTTTGAATTCATAATTCTATGCTTAATTCTTCACACACACATACACACACACACACAGGTACACGACGATTTTATATTGGAAAAGTAGATTTTAATTTATGTATTGTGATTTTGAAGTTGTGCATTGATTTGATATTATGATTTTAATCCCAAGATAAAAAGTCAGGTTAGCTAGCAAATCTTGTTACTTTATTTGATTAACTGACCACCAATTATGTAATTGACATTGCTTGTTTATGTGTTTGTTAGGTTTTAGTTTTGTTTGAGGACAAACAAAGATTCAAGTTTGGGGCGTGATAAATGTAGTTTATACACTTATTCAAAGCCCTAAATCATGATATTTTATTATTTTAAGGATAAAATTCTACATAATTTATGTTATATTGTATTTTGTAGATAAAACTTTATGTTTAATGAAAATTTGGAGAAAAGAATATAAAAGGTGGTGAAAAATGACAAAATCCAAAGATGAAACTTTAGAGAGAAATAGTTCATTAAATGGGTTTGAGGTAAATGAGTCTCTATGAACTTGCATTGTAAATTTTAATTGGAGGCCCAAAATTAAACACACACACACACACACACACACACACACACATATTGTAGAGACACATGCAGAGAAACAAAATGGGAGAAAGAACAAAAAAAAAGAAAAAGACGCACAAGAAAGAGAAGAAAATTGTGGCGCTAGAAATCAAAGAAAGAAAAAGAGAAGAAGAAAGGCGGCTTGGAAGAGAGAAGAAAAGGAGAGAAAAAGACATGGAAAAAAAGAAGAAAAAGATAGGAAGTCAACGAAAATGGCTGCCAGCAGGAAGAAAGAAAACAAAAGAGAAAAGGGAGAAGAAAAGGAGAGAAAAAGAAAAGAAAAAAAAGACTGCATATACGAGAAATTTCACGTTTCGTCAATTTTTGGTGATATCATTCCACTTTTGCTTATTTTTTATTTTTACAATGTGAATAACTAATTTTTATATTAGGAAAAACGATGTAGTCGACTTGTGATCCTTTATTTTTCCATTCAAGATTTATGTGATTTATTCTTATATGTGTTGGTTTTGCCATGAATTTAATGGTTTGAATTACTTGATCACTAATTTGATGATTATGTGAGTTTCTTACGATTCGAGAGGTGAGTTTGAGATTTATACCATATAGTAAAATTCGATAAATTAGTATAACGTGTAGAGATATCTATACTAATTATTGCAGTCATAATGTAGATTCTTAAAACTAGTGTTTCGTTTAACTAATAGAGATATGCAATTTAATTAGTTAAATAGGTTCAACGAGAACTCGAGAAGGGTAAATTGAATACAATAGAAGAATTCGATTGAACACTACATTAAGTTATGAATCTTGAATTAAGAATTAAGGTGATCAATAGATGAAATTGTTATGACCTAATATTCATCACATATTTAAATATTCAATTATTCGTTGTGTGCAATCTTTTTATATTTTCAATTAGTTAAAAGTAGTTATGAATAATAATCACAGCCATCATAATTATTTACTTGCTTTTTCAAATTGGGGTTAGAAAAATTAGATTAAGTCCTAAAATATAGTCTTCGTGGGACGATACCGGACTCAAAGGTCCTCTATACTATTTTTTACGATATCGTACACTTGCGATATAAAAAACGCAATACTAATGAAAGAAAATTTGATGTGCTTTTGTTCTGTTTATACCATAAAATCATGACTAATAATAAGACTAGAAGAACATCATAAATAATGTCAACATTGTCAAAAATACGTTCTTTTCCTAAGCTCGGTCCTTCAATTCAATCGTGCCTCAAGTTTAGACCATGTTTGACAATCATTAAAAAATATTTTTTTTTTTGGAGAAATGAGTTTTTGAATGGGGATTTTTTTGGAGAATGTGTGGTTAAATGGTAAGAAATTTTTTTTTTTTGAATTTACGTTCAGAATATTTTCTTGTGATATTGTGTGGTTGAAAATGAGTTTGAGAAAAAAATAATTTTGTAAAAATGAGTTCAAAGTGTAGGGGAGCTTGTAACGCAAGCCTTCAATTAATAAAAAGGGGGTTGGCTTGGATAAAAAATGTGAAGGATATGGATGGTAGGAAGATGGGATTCAAGAGTTTAAACTTGCATTACCCTCAAATGGTGCTAAATGTGAGCTTTTATACTAGGGTAAGACAAGAGTGGACCGTTCGATGATAAGGCATGTGGCTTTGCCAGATTAATTAGCCCTTATGATGAACGTCAATCAATCAATGCATTAAAGGCTCGGATCTTTTCGTATCCAAACCCTAGTTCTGGAGAGTGGGATTTGACCATATAGGCATGCAAGAACGGCGCTGTCAGTGAATTATCATGTCAATCACTTCACCATAAGATCTATCATAGATCTTTACATTTGCTTTGTTAGAAACGGTTCATATTGGAGGCCTCAAAGGGTTCGTTAAAAACTGTTCCCTTTGAGGATTTTAAGGGGTTCGTTAGAAACAGTTCGCATTGGGGACCTCAAGGGGTTCGGTAGAAACGGTTCACATTTGGGGCCTCTACTCAAAGGAGATCGGCCCGATTTCGCTCCATGGAGAAGGGCTCCACCACACATAGAACAGGGTCGCCCACGTTGTTGTGCAAGGTGGAGGGGGGCCCTACCGTTGCCACGTGGCCCAATTCGTTACGATTATTTATATAAGTAACAACAGTCCCCAAAGTCCAAGTATGATTATTTATATGATGCATGGACTTTACAAGTTGGATAGGTATTGAGCTTTTTTAATGCTCGAAACCTTCGATGAGGCTGAATGGCGTGAGGAAAGGCCCTTGGAGCGGATGTCAGGCCCCTTTTATAACTGAAGCCTTCGATGAAGCTGAATGACGTAGGGAGAGGATCGAAACCTTTAATGAGGCTGGACAACGTGAGGAGAGGCCCTTGGAGTGAATGTCGAGCCCCTTTCATAACCAAAGCTTTTAATGAGGTGTGCCCTAATGATTTGAGAGATGATCATTCCCAAGGATAGTGTGGCTGTTCCCAGAGTGCGTGTACCCCATGGCTTCATTTGGACCCTTGGTTTAAATTTTTAGAAAGCGCCTATTGGTCTCTAACTGATTAGATTACGGTAGATGGCCTAGATTAAGGTGGAGAATGATCCGACGGTAAAGGTTCGCTCACCATGCGTATATAAAAGGCTGAAAACTTACTTTTTCTTCTTTTCTTCACTTTGCGAAAGTCTTAAACCTATGTGCTCGAAAATACTTCCTCCAGCCATAATACTCTCCTGCTGTTCTAGGGGATTACTTCGTTCTCCCATGTTTCGAGGCATTTTGGATCTTTGGGCCTTAAGAGTTTGTGTAAGTATCAATCACCGTCGAGGTGCTTCTTTTATTACTTGAATTACATGGCTCTAATTTGTGCTAAGGCAGGGATTCCTCCTATGATCCCTACCGAACTGATCATGGAGGCCATGGGGGCCCTCACGGTGCATGGATGATGCTGGAGGGCCCCATAGATTATAACATTAGATGGGGGGCCTCCTTGTGGCCAACATACATATAAGAGAGTGAGTTAGAAACCTTTCGGAAGGGGTATAGGATCCCTGATAATATGAAATGTTTGTGCCGGCCATAGAGGAAAGGGCATGTTTTCCTAAAGATGGGTGTGTTGCTGTGACTGAGACCATCTCGACCAGGGGGATGAGGTTGCCTCTGCATCGCTTTTTTAGGTACATTCTTAGGCAGTACAATTTGGCCCCTTACCTAGCTAGTACCCAATGCATGGAGCAAATTAGCAAGGGTCTTTCTTCTTTGGAAGGAAGTCACCCTTGGCGAGGATATGCCTCTACACATTGTCCAGACCTTCTCCCAACCTCGAGCCTCTAGTGGGAGAGTGATTGCAAGGGGTGGTACTGCATGAATCCTTGGGGCCCACATTCTCCGTTCATCTAGGGGACCCATACTTCTATAAAAAATTGGAAGTCATCTTAGCTTTGGGTTGGAGGTTGCTTGCAAACAGTGAAAGGAGATGTGGTCCCAGAGATCACCGTACTGACCCAGTATCACGAGTATAGTGAATCGAGCCTCCTTTTATGTTGTTACTTCTTTCATTCATTAGCCTCTCCTTGCTATAAATTAACATGAACTTTATGTAGCTGCTGTTAACTAGTGTGAGCTTGAGTCGTCGAAGTGCACTATTATTTGTGCAATTTACGAGCTATCTGTAGAGAAGAGGTACTTCAAAAACGTCTTCAATAAGCGGAACCTCTTCTTCACACACCAACTTATGGCTACAAAGGGTAAATTATGACGGTTTGCCTATTTTATTTGTTATCTATCTTTTTGTACAATCTTTTCAGATGCTCTCCTTTTTCCTTGCAGGGCAACGTTATAAAAATGAGTATGTGAAGACCAATTTGCTCCAACTGAGGAGCCTCGGGAGGACTAGAAAAAGAAACCAATGAACAGCAGGTTGTCTACCTACAAAAATCAACGAGATGAGCTAGCTCATCTGTCTAAAATGAATTCGTCGTCTCCTCCGAAGAAGGTAGGAGAGAAGGAAAAAGGGAAGGAAGAGGAGAAAGATGAGAGGGCCTCTTTGGAGAGGCCCTTTAAGAGAAAATTGGTTTTTTCGAAGAACAAAAGGCTTCATTCTCTCACAAAATGCCAAAGACCATCGGCAAATCAATGCGGTGCCCCAACGTTGCTGAGCCCATCTCCTTTGTAAAAAATAATTGATGTCTAGGAGGCCACAGAGGAGGAAGTAAGCTTCGTAAAGAGGAGAAGGAGAAGGGACACTAAGAGTGCCCCCTCAGAAGGAACAGCCTAAACTTTTTGGGTGCCTTCCCGGTGATGGAGATGCTTCCCGTCGAGGTCTAGGGGGCTGCAAGAGTCTATCATAAGTATTAGACGGATAAGTACTCGTCGTACGTGGAGACTTGCGACGCGGTGGATATGGCCGAGGCGGGTCTCGCCCTACAGGTTCGCTTTCAAGATTTTTTTCGAAATGTTCAAATGGAGCTGAGGTGACTATAAGGCCTCAATAAAGATTATCTCACCAAGGCAAAGAAGGTCGAGGTGAACCTAGCTATGGCTAAGGATGAGGTGTCTTCCGCCAATGAAGCTGCGGAAGCCTCTAAGGTTAAGCAAGCTGAAATGGAGTCAAGGGTAGATGCCATTGCTAAAGAAAATGAGGAGTTAGAAAAGGAGGTCCACCTCTGCAAAGCTGAGGTGAATGCCCTGACGAAGCACGTGGAGAATTTTGACAATTTTCAACGAATCACTTCGTCTGCTTTGAAGGCTTCCAATAAAAAAATAGGCGAGCTAAAGGCCAAGGTTGACGAGCAGACTACTGATGTTGCAAGTTTGAGGCAATAGTTGAGTGGGGCAGGGACGACAGCAGTGAACGAATATGTAGGCCACTTCCATGAGACGGTAGAGTATGATGACCTCGGAATATATTGGTGAGGTGTCGCATACAGTGAAGTGTTTGCGAGGCTTGTGAAGTTGTATCCTCAATTGGATTTAGCCGCCTTGAAGGAAGAGTTCATGCCTGCCAAATTGTCCACTCCTGCCAATGACATCGAGGATAGGGTGGAGGAAGTAGAGGTTCCTGAGGTGCCTCAACAGGATGATGCTGCTACCTCCTAGGATAGGCCCCCTTCCTTTGTAATGGTTTCTTCGTAATAAGTTGTAAATAAACCTTTACAATTCTTAATTTCATGATTCATAGGCTTGTTATATTCGCATTCATAGTAGTGTCTTAATGTATGGGTATTGCTCCTTCAACTACTTAAGGGCTCGCCGTAGTTGAATTTGGTTAAACCATTAGGACGACTGAGTTTAAATGATCATTAACCATCTTATGGGTTAATGAGCTCTTCATAGTTTTATGGACTTGCTATAATTTAATATATTTTTAAATAAACTCTTAATAATAATAAAAATGGGAACGTATGAGCTCGTCATAGTTTTATGGACTTACCATAATTTAATAGATTTTAAACCTCTTCATTGGTTCGCCACAACTAATCAATCAATATGGGCTCGCCATATAATAATAAATTGGAACGAATGAGCGCGTCATTATTTTATGGACTTGCCATAATTTAATAGATTTTTAACCTCTTTATGGGTTCACAACAACTGCACTTTTATCAAGTAACCATAACATGTGAGCTTGTCATTTCTTAAATAGTAAATTCATAATATGGGCTAGCCATAATTGCACTTTTATCAAACAACCATAACATATGATTTTGTCATTTCTTAAACAATAAATTCATAATATGGGCTCACCATAATTGCACTTTTATGAAACAACCATAACATATGAGCTTGTCATACTCAACCTATGAGCTTGCCATAGTAAAAAACAAAGAGTACATGCATTAATAACAAGGGATACACATGGTGAGTAGGACTTTACTGATAATACATTTTCAAATGTTCAACATTCCAAGGGTTGTACCTTCCTATCCAAATTCTCAATTAAGAAGGTCCCTGGTCTAACATCGCCTGATATACGGTTGGGGCCTTCCCAATTTGGACCTAAGGTGCTAGCACCAATCTCTTTAGAGGACTGAAAAACCCTCATTAGCACCAAATCGCCTCTTCTGAACGACTTCTTCTTGACCCTGGCGTTGTAGTACCTTGTCATCTTTCTTTGATAGGAGGCCATTTTTATTTGTGAAATGTCTCTCTTTTTGTCAAGGAAGTTGGGCTCGCATTGCCTTATCTCATCATTGGATATCTCCTTAAACTGCAGATGGCGGGGTGAAGGAAGGCCCACCTCGACTGGGATCATGGCTTCAGCCCCATATGTCATGGAGAAGGGGGTCTTTCTTGTCGCGGTTTGACTGGTGGTACATATTGCCCACAACATATGGGGAAGCTTGTCTACCCATGCCCCTTTTGATGCATCAGTTTTTCCTTCAGGAGATGGTCTATAGTTTCGTTGATCACCTCGACCTGACCATTTACCTGGGGGTGGTAAGGGAGGAGAAGTACTTTTTGATGCCCAATTCATCACAAATGTCCCTGAGCTTTTTGCTGTCGAACTACCTGTAATTATCGATAACTATCGAGTGGGAAATTCTGATCCAGCTGATGTTCTTCCATATGAACTTAGAAGTATGTGCTTCTGTGATTTTAGCCAGCGGTTCAGCTTCGACCCACTTAGTGAAGTAATCAATTGCGACGATCGCATATCTTGCACTCCCCTTTCATTTTGGCATAAGACCTATCAAGTCAACTCTCCATTTAGTGAACGGCCATGGACTGGATACAATGGTCAGATCTTGGGATGGTTGTTTTTGAATGGAGAAGAAGCGTTGACACTTTTCGTACCACTTCACAAATTGTATAACATCTTTCTTCAAGGTTGGCCTGTAGTACCCTTGCCTTAGCACTTTGTGGGCCAACGCTGGGCCCCTGTGTGGTTGCCATAGATCCTTTCGTGGATTTCTTACAAGAAGTAGTAAGCTTTATCTTTCCAGTGCACAGTAGGAAAGGGGATGAAAATCCTTTTTTGTAAAGTACCTCGTCCTGGAGTACATATGGTGGCCTTACGTCTGAGCTTACATGCCTCTTTCTTGTTCTCTGGCAAGATATGATCATTGACGTAAGCTATGATGGGTTGCATCCATTTTGGAGTTTCTCTGACCCACATCACCTCTTCTACCTTGGTTGTGAAAGGCATGTAGAGGTATTCTACTGGTACAATTTTGAGCAATTTCGAGTCTCTATCGCTAGCTAATTTTGACAAGACAGATACAAGTTCTCAGCCCTCGAGATTTGAGTTAGTTTAAATTTCTCAAAGTATGGGATCAATTCCATAACCTTTTTAGGTACACTACCATGCCTTTATCCTTGGCCACAAAACTACCGTCAACCTGGCTTACAACTAGTTGGGAGTCACTCCGAACTGCCAGCTTTTGACTTGCATTTATTTAGCTAACCTGAAGCCTGCTAGAAGCGCCTCATATTCAGCTGTGTTATTGGAGGTTTTGAAACTGAACCTCACTACACATTTAAGCTTGTGGCTCTTTAGGCTTTATAGTAGTACCCTAGCTCCTGATCCGATTCTTCTGATGGACCCGTTTACAAATAATTTCCACGCCGGGAAGTCCGCCATAGTGAATTTGGCTACGAAATCTACCACTGCCTCCCCTTTACTGAGGTTCTTGGCTAGTACAAAATGTCGAATTTGCTTAGTTCCACAACTCACTTCATCAGTCTTCCTAACGCGTCTGGCAGCGAGTTCCTAGTCCACCATCATCTTGTCGAAGATAGTTCCAAACAAGATATTAACTGAACTCCGATTGTCCACCAACATGCGTTTCAATCCATTCCTAGCTACGACAGCTCGCACCATCAGTGCGTCACAATGGGGTAATGAGCTCCCAAGGTGTCTGTCGGGGAAAAAGAAATTGGTAAGGTATTCCCAGGTCCGCGACCAGTGCTATTGATCAATTAGCTCGCCATGTGAGGGTCTTTTGCTTCTCTCGCGTAATTCCTCAGGGCATTCTTGAAATTTCCTCCTATGTGTGGACCACTTATGATGGTATCAATTTATTTGATGGGTGTGTTGTCAATGTTTGCTGGAGGCCTCTTGGGCCTCTGTCCCCTCGTCCTGTTTCTATCTTCTTCATGTTCATGTGACTCGTCCCTGCGAGGTTACCTCGCCTCGTTATGCCTAGGCTCCCTCCAGAGCCTAGGCTAAGGGACATTTCTTTGTGCCTGACGGGCATTTTCTCCCTCAACACGGGAATCGGTGGGCTCTCCGCGATATGGCATAGATAGACAATTCTCAGTACTGTGGCTATTGGTTAGGTGGTACGTGTAATACTTTCGATCTCGAGGCTCTCTGTTTCTCTCTTTATCCCTGTCCCTGGGCGAGTTCGACTATCTTTGAGCCTTGGGTCCAACTTCCTTATACGCCAAAGAGGGTACTGCGCTTAGCGTGGCTGTGGCCAGTACTTGGCTTGAGGTGGGGGCTATTGTGTGTCCTGCTTGGGTCCATTGTTGGTCCACCAAGTAGGATATCGGGCCTCTTCACTGCCTTTGAGGCAATGGAAGTCCCATTGAGGTTCTGTTACGATGGTCAGTCAGCTCCTCATTGACGATCTCGCTTCTTATCATCTCCACTAAAGCATTGTAGGAAGTGGGGTTTCTATTTCGCACGTCCCTCCGGAATAGGTTATTCATGTTGAGACCTCCCCTTAGGGTAGAAAGGGTCTCTCTATCCGTTACTTGCTTACAATATGTCATTTTATCCGTGAAGCGAGCCAAGTAACTTCTTAGGGTTTTTCCCGCTTGCTCCCTCATGTCCTGTAGCCTCTGGATGGGGGCTTTCCCTTCTTTGCTTGATAGGTACTGGTTTACGAAGTCCCTTTTAAGGTCTGGCCAACTTCTGATGCTGCCCATCGGAATACGACTGTACCAAATTTCTGTAGCCCCTGTCAATATGAGATGAAAAGCCTTACATTTTAATGCTTACGAGGCCCCTTGCAGAGATATGTGGGTTTTATAATTATTGAGGTGCATTGCTTGGTCATTTTTTCCTTCGTATTTGGGTATCTTTGGTGGCATAAAGTAACTTGGAACCGGGGTGCTACTCAATTATTGGGAGAAGGGCAAGCTTTCATCGTCATTATCCAACTCAAATGATTTGTAGGGGCCATCAGAATCATTTTCTTTTGCCTAATAACGAGGGGGTTGTGACGTTCCTACTTGATTTCTCATGTTCGCATCGTCTCTTATCTCTCGCTTATTTCCAGGCGGAGGTGGTATCCCTTGAGGCTCATACCCTTAGTATTGCTCATGTCCCCTTTGGGCAGGGGGGAGGCTGATGGGACGTATTTTTAGGTCTAGAGGGTCCAATTTGATCAAAGACGATGTTGAACCTTTAGGTTCATGCTCCTGAGTATATATTCAGGGGAAAAATTTCCTTCCAGTGGTGCGTCTTCGTCGGGTCGGCTCGTAACATAGTTGGTGGAAGTGTCTACTTCCACCTTCCTTTCCTCTAGGTTGTCGTTCACGCCATGCATTTGGGGGTATGTTGCCATGTCATTCTCCTCACCCTCTTAGGGAAACATTCTATGACGAGGTGCTTGGGATCCAGCCTGTTGGTGCATTTACATGAGTAATTGCTGCATGACAGCATTTTGCTGGGCCATGTTTCTCATGTTTGCGGCCATTTTTTCGACTTTCCTTGCTAAGCGTGCAGTGGTACCACCTCTCCTATATTAGTGGTGGGGCGACGCATATTCACATTCGTGTGGAGGACCTCTTCTTTAGAGGCCTCATGCTGCCTATTTCCGCCGTGTGTTTCTTGGTGATGGAACTCATTGCGAGTATTTGGCTAGAGTTTTGAGATGCTCCTTCGCGAAGGTTCTTTCTTCAAGAACCAAACCTTTCTTCAAGGCTATTTTTCCGGATGATTTTTACTACAAGGATGTTCGTGATTATGGTATCAAAGATTCTCACAAACGACGTTAATATGTTAACCCCAAAAATTGTTCCAATGACGTGGCCAACAGATCCTAAAGCTTCTCACGTTCATGTAAGTTGAATCTCAATACGCTTGGATTAGTCGTCAGTTGAGCAGGTGAACCAATAAGAGGAATAATTCAAAGTACAGGGGAGCTTGTAATGTGAGCCTTCAATTAATAAAAAAGGGGGTCGGCTTGGATAAGAAATGTGAAGGATATGGATAGTAGGAAGAGTGGATTCAAGAGTTTAAACTTACATTACCCTCGAATGGTACTAGGTGTGAGCTTTTATACTTGGGTAAGACAAGAGAGGACAGTCTGATGATAAGGCAAGTACTTTGCCGAATTAATTGGCCATTATGATGAACGTCAATCAATCAATCAATGAATTAAAGGCTAGGATCTTTTTGTATCCAAGCCCTAGTTCTGGAGAGTGGGATTTGACCATATAGGCATGCAGGGACGACTTTGTCAATGAATTTTCTTTGTTAGAAACGGTTCGCATTGGGGGCCTATACTCAAAGGGGATCGGCCCGATTTCGCTCCACGGAAAAGGGGTCCACCCACACATATAACAAGGTCGTCCATGTTGTCGTACAAGGTGGAGGGGGCCCTACCATCTTCCACGTGGTCCAATTTGATGCGATTATTTATATGAGTAACAATACCAACACCTTCTCATCGGCGAAAATGACCAAAGCATTGTCGGTAGTTGCGACATTACCGACGATATTGTAGTTGATAATTGCAAGAGAAGGTTTGTGCATGATGAGAATGATAACACTTTTAATAATTCTTTGCATATATTTATTTCTATCAGATTATCCGATAATAATATCATCGTGATCACCGACGAAATTTCCCATCAGTAATCAATTGCACCATTAATTTTTTTAATTATTCTCGAGAAGTCCCCTCCACAATTTCACCTTAGGACCTCAAGTTGGTCGAGCCTCCTGTCGTGAAAGAGCATTGGTTCAAATAGATCCTATTTTGATTTTCACTTGGAAATTTTATTCTTCGATTTAATGTGCCATGGAGTTATAATTGGACTTGTTGATTTGTTCAATTGAAGAGGAAAGACCAAAATGGGACGATTTTATGCTTTCTACTAGCCATTTGGTTGTGCAGGTTTGGATGCTGAATAAATTATAATTGAGTGGGTAATAATTCTAATTTCTTATTTGAATATAATCAATTATAAATTAATAATTATCAATATATTGTTAAACTTTTCAAAAATGTTATTAAACTTTCTTGACACGTCAATTCTCATATCTAGAGTAAATAGACATATTGAAGATTCTTAACGTTAACTAGTGTGTGTGTGTGTCTATATATATAATCAATACAAATTTCATCTAACAATATTATTTATTATTGCTAAATCTTAATCTCTGTCCTTAGTATCCTTGTTGATATTTTTGAGATTATGACGTCTTTGGGGTTGAAAATTCTTAATGTCATTTTTCGTATTGCATGTTCGTTGATGATCTCGAGGTTAAATGTGTCAGCTTATGTAGAGAACGACAAGAATGACGTGGCTTTAATTTTTCAAGCTTGATTGATAGATGTGCTCTCGTGTGTAGAGCACGACAATATGGGTAACTTTTTATTTTTGGATGCTTGCTCTATAGGTGGACTCTAGAGATGGGATTAAGGGTTGCTTTCACACATAATCTAGACCACCGGTGAATATGTTGGTTTGGGTCCCAAGAGATTGGCGTTGGCTATTTTGAAGACATGGTTCAAACTGGATGTACAAAATAGTTGGGCCATCCAAGTTCGAGTCAATTCAGCCATGTTTGGGCACTCCATGGCTGTTTGGTGGACTTGGTTTTATAGACTAGTCATGTCTGGTTCGGATTAGCAAGCCCGCGATCCACTCGGTCTAAGGCGACTAAGATTAAATGGGTAGAAAAACAAGGTTTGGATGGTTCGGTCGTACCTATTGGTGGGCGATGCTGGACGGCCTAAATTGCTAGCATTACATGCTCTGTAGTCTATACAACTTATTTAGTATGTGTTTGTCTTCCATTATTGTAGAAGAAATAGAGTAATGAATAGTATTTTTTGGAGAATATATTGTTGAAATTTAAAGTAACTTTGTTGGTTTGTGTGTAGAAAATTTTATTGGGTGAATGTGTTGTGGAGAATTTTACTGTAGCAAACAATGTTTTGAAATAATGGAAAACAAACGAGGCCTTAATAACTCTAATTATACTACATTTGTGAATAAGTCAAATAGTCCCAAACTTACAAACTTTTATATGATAATTAGGTGGCTTCATCCAATCTTAGCCACCATTTGAATTATATAATTAAGAAGAAAAAAAAAACAGCAGCAATAATAACTATAATATATAGGCTTAAGCGGGTGCTATCCAGCCACCACAGCATTAGAGCCATTTGTCACGAACTTAACATGTCGGAGCGTGACATATTGCTCCCATAACCTCTTTCATACCTGCGCACCCTTTTTAACTAATGACAAACTTATAATCTTAAAAATCGAATCCTTTCAAAATATTTCTATGGATTTTCAATTAATAATATAACTAAAATTGTCCTCCTTGGAACGTTTGTCCGAATTGCCAACCAGCCGGGGCAACGTTGTTACTAGTAATTGTTCTTCCATCACTGGTGGTGACTTGAAACGAGAGGCTTTGACCATTGAGATAGGTGTTGCTCTGCCAGTTTTGACCCCAATTTCTCGACATTTGTTGCCATCCTGTTCTTGAACCCTTAATCGACACTGAATGGACATCACCGACACCGGCAACATTAGTGATCAACACAAGGTTGAAGTAGGAGTGACCATTTATTGTGAACCTTATTCCTCCCTTCTTCACGCAGGGCACCCTATAAACACCAACAAACAATGTTTCAGCAAGAAATCTTCAAAACTTGAACAAGTAGGGCAATAGTCGATGTTAAGGTCTTAAATATTGTGTATTCTCTCCTTTTTGTTTTTTCAAAGATTTTGTAGAAATGTTAGAATCTCTCCTAATATGTCATCCTAACCATATTTTTTTGATACGAAGAATAAGCTCATCACGTCAAAGCATGTTGACTCATTCAAAGTACGAGGATTAGTCAAAAGTAGCTAGCCGACTACATCAACATTAGGGAATATGTGGCGTAAGTAAAAGTTGAAAAACCATGAAAATGTCTCGTTATGTTTATATTCGCATAAAGTACCAATTTTTTAGTGTATAAGCATGATATATTGAGTTTAAGTGAGTTTTTGTTTCAACACATATTTCGATAATTTACCTTTTTTCTTACTTGTGAAAACAGTTAAATAACTTGTTTATTTTTAACTTTCTAATCTTAGCTAAAAAGGCTCTCAAACTTAACTTTCTTTTTTATCCTTAGAATTGAACTAATGTAACTTCACTAGATTCGTAGTGAATTTGCTCTGTTTTAAAGAAATATCAAGCGAACACTAAAATCATGCCTCCAAAAAAAAAAAAAAAAAAAAA
>CAIGRO010171114.1:0-11729 GCA_903798355.1 Fraxinus baroniana
TGTTAATAAAATCATTTTCATTTGGTCTCTAAACTCTACAAATACCTGCTAGTAGTGTATGAGCATTGAGCAGACAATGTTATAAAAGGATACGCGAATACATTAACTGAGGTTAAGTCATGATATAATTATTATTTAGACGAATTCGAAAATTAAAAAATTAAAATTATTAGTTTTCACCACAAACAACGCGTGAATCCAATAGTTTTCAGTGCGGAAAAGTTCGTATGTGCAATAATTATTAAGAATGATGATGTTATATGTAGACCTCATTTCAACCATCCTCTGATATAAGTTACACTTGTATGTATAAATTTGATGGAATTAGTTAAGTGTAAATATGTAAAAGTGACTTGCGTATCAAATTCGACCAAATATTCGAACTTGATCCGATAGCCAAATTATAAAAATAAATAGATTAACTTGTTCTACTCATCGAGTAGATCATCATACTATATTTGGAATCTCAAAACTAACTCCGAGTGAATGAGAAATTACGATCCAAAATTGGAAGGAAATAGAGGAAACTGACTCGATATTTATTCAACTTCGGCCCTCACCTAACGTTCGAACTGTGAGATTGTCGCTCGAGCAACAGACGAATGATAAGCTCTCTATTTCTGACATTGGAGCAATGAACACGCGACAAGCTAGCAGAGGCAAAAGCTGTAACCTTTGTCAAATGTTGCTGAGTTTTAGGGTGCGACTCTTCACTCACAACATTTTCTTCTCTATAAATAAAATTTTTGGGAAGTCCATTTCATGATCCCAATGATATACAATCATAGCATAACATAAAATTCTATATTTTCTTAGCCAAAACTTTGGCATATATTTCCCTTTCATTCAAAAGGAGCACAATAACCTAATTTTGATTCGTTAATTCTTGTGTTTTGGAGTGCTACTAACAAAAGAGTATTGCCATTGTATCTTGAGATTTGATTGTCATCATTCGTAAGCACCGTTGCGGGAAAAATTCGACTTAAGAATAAAGAGTTCAACTCTTACCTAAGCTTTGATTTCATCTTGTGGTGGTAGTTTGATCATTTTGTGATTTATTCTTCAATTCCTTGATATTATTTGTCCAAATTTGGTAAGGTTGGTAAGTTTGTTTTTAAAGTCATCACTCAATTCAATTTTCTATCAACAATCTTAAATCGAATTTTTTTTTTTTAGTGATAATAGTAGTGCATATCGATTTTTTGTTCTTCAATCTGAGATGTTTGATGTACATGAAGATTCCATCATTGAATCAAGGAATGTTGCTTTCTTTGAAGATATATTTCTTTATAAAGAGAAAGAAGTAAGTTCACACAAACGAACTTATGGTACTGCAAATGAAAACTATCAAGAAGATGGTAATCATCAAATAGATGAAGAACCAAGACGGGGTAAAAGGCAAATGATTCATAAGATCTTTGGTCCAGATTTTTAGCATACTTACTAGAAAATGATCCAAGAACATTCAACAAAATATTGTCCACTCCCGAAGCTCATTTTTGGAAAGAAGCGATTAATAATGAAATTGAATCTATCATGAATAAACATGCTTTGGAATTAGTTGAATTTCAGTCTATACGTGTATTGATTGCAATCAATGCATTGCATAATCTTGAAATATTTCAAATGGATGTTAAGACTGCATTTCTGAATAGTGAATTAGAAAAAGAAATACATATAAAACAACCTGAATGATTTGTTGCTCCGGGAAATGAAAAGAATGTGTGTATGTTTTTTAAATCTTTGTATGGATTAAAACAAGTACTGAAGCAATGGCATGAAAAAACTGACAAAACTATGTCGTCAAATGGTTTCAAAATTAGTGTGTGACAAATGTGTCTACATCAATACCACACCTAATGGATACGTGATTGTATGTTTATATGTTGATGATATGCTAATTATGGAAAATAATTCAAACATTATTATCTCAACTAAGAAATTATTGATAAAATATTTTGACATGAATGATATGGGAGTAGCGACATGATATTAGGGATTAAAATTTCTAAAACACTTGACAGTTTGTCATTGTCTCAATTACATTATATGAAAGAAATACTTAAAAAGTTTAAGGCGTATGATGACAAATCAATTAAAATACCAATAGACTTAAGTTTACACTTAGCCAAAAATGTTGGTGATCCCGTATCATAATTAAAATATTCATGTGTTATAGGAAGTTTGATGTACATTACCAACTGCAAGCGTCCTAATATAGCATATTCAATCAACAAGTTGAGTAGATTAATGATCATTGGAAGGCATTAACCCGAATTCTTAAATACTTAAGACAGGCAGTTAAAGCCACGTTTGATCCACATTAAATGAAAAGAATGCATTTTTTGTGATGTGATAGTGAATATGTGGTTGAAAAAAGGAAAAGTTATTGATGTAAAGAAAAATATTATTTTATTGAAGAATGTGTGGTTGAGAATGAGTAGAAAATGAGAATGAAAATTATAATGTGGCTCAAACAGGCGCTAATCATGAATTACACTACTCAAAATATCTTGTAGTGTTAAAAAGATATACCGATGCAAATTGGGCATTTGACACAAAGGATTCAAAATCTACAAGTGACTATGCGTTCACCATAGGAGGTAAAGCTGTGTCTTAGAAATCCTCTAAGCAAACTTGTAAAACTCGATCCACAATGGAATCTGAGTTTATTGCCTTATATAAAATTGGGGAATAAGAAGAATGGTTTCGTAATTTTCTCAAGGATATTCAATGTTGGGAAAAATAGCTACCTACAATTAATATACATTGTGATAATCAATCGACAATCGTAAGGGCACAAAATATAATGTACAATGGTAATTCTCAACATATACGTATGAGACATAATACCATCAAACAGTTAATACTGAATGGTATAATCTCAATCAACTATGTTAAATCAAAGGAAAACATAGTGGATCCTTTAACGAAATGACTAACAACAGATCTAATATACCATCTTTCATGGGAAATGGAATCACCTAGCAGAAACCTAACCTTATAGATTGGAGATCTCAAAATTTTGATTCAATGAGACAACTAAGTTTTGAATAATTCAGGGTAAAGCACTTTCTCTCATACCTAAAGTGCTAGAATAAAAAGTTTATAAGGGGAAGTGTATATAGGGGTGGCAAAAAAGCTCGCCGGCTCGAACGGCTCGGGCTCGGCTCAGCTCGGAAAAAGCTCGAGCCGGGCCCGGCTCGGGCTCGGTTACAACGAGCCGAGGCTCGGGCCGAGCCTCATTTTTTTTTGTTAGGCTCGACTCAGCTCGGCTCGTGCCCAAAAAAGCTCGACACAAAAAGCTCAAGCTAGACCCAAGCTTTTTTTATTTAATTTATAACATGTAAAACTAGTAAAAATTTTAAGTTTTTTAAGTAAAAAATGTAGATGTGACATAAAAATAAAATAAAATCCGAGCGGCTCGGTTCAGGATCACTCATTTTTTTTGGCCGGGCTCAGCTCGGGCCAAAAAAAGCTCGGACTAAAAAAGCTCGGGCTCGGCTCGAGCTTTTTTTTCCCGGCTCGGCTCGTTGCCACCACTAATTGTATACTTTTAATGATTCATAGATCTTGAAAGTAGACAAGAGATGTATGATATAATACTATAGGAGATCACTTATGTAAGTGTGAAATGTGATCGGTTCTACGAGAATTTGAGACTTAAATTCTCTTTAAAGGGTTATGAAACCAAGCGTTGTTCAGGGTCAAAATGAACACAACTATAAAAACCAAAGTGATTAGGTGTTGGCACAGTTGTTTTGATTTACACGAACACGTCACTTCACTAATTAGTTTAGTAAATTCAATTGTATTCAACTAAGGAAGGTTCAAAATCACAAGTAACATATCATAATGCTACAACTTGTCGTATGTACTCCTCTGTTAGAGTCTACATTTCATTTGTATTATGGATTCCATACTGTGAAAATTCCATTCATGCAAGGGATTGTTGGAATTAGTTAAGTATAAATATAGAAAAGTGACTTTCATGTCAACTTCGACCAAATATTCGAACTTGATCCAATAGTTAAATTATGAAAATAAATAGACAAGTTTGTTCTACTCGTCGAGTAGATCGTCGTAATATATTTGGAATCTCAAAATCAATTTCGAGTGAAGGAAATGGAGAAAACTGGCTGAGTATTTATCTAACTTCGCTGCTCACTTGTTGCTCGAGTGGCAGAATGCTCGCCTAGTTCTAGAGTGAGACTTTCGCTAGAGCGACAAGCTCCCTGTTTCTGATGCTCGAGCAACGACCAGACGATATGATAGCAACAACAAAAACTGCAATCCTTGTCAAAAATTGCTGAGTTTTGGAACGCGACACTTCACTCACAGCTTTTCATCCTCTATAAATAAAACCTTTGGGACGACCATTTCATCATTTCATCATTACATTGATATGCAATCATAGCATAACATAAGATTCTAAATTTTTTTAGCCAAAACTATGCATAAAATCTATTTTTTCCATTTCATTCAAAAAGAGTACAATAACTTAATTTTGATTTGTTGATTCTTGTGTTTTGGAATGCTACTAATACAAGAAGATTGCCGTTATATCTTGGGAGTTGATTGCCATCATCTCTTAGCACCGTTGTGGGGTAAATTCGACTTAAGGACAAAGAATCCAACTCTTGCCTCGATTTTTATTTCATTTTGTTGTGGTAGTTAGATCATCTGTCAAAATTTGGTAAGGTTGGTAAGTTTGTATTTAAAGTTGTCACTCATAAGGTTGGTAAGTTTGTATTTAAAGTCATCACTCAATTCAATTTTCCCTCAACAATTAATGTGCTATTTACAAAGGTTGCATTCCGTTTACTAAAAACAACTACGAAAAATAAAAACAGAAGAAACACTTACAGAGAATCAAAACAAAATTATGCATAATAAGAAGTGTACTAATCGAAAACAACAAGGTTGAAGCCTGCCTACTAAAGTGTGTTCACTTTAATGGAATATACTAAGCATAAGCAGACAACAACAGAATACTATATGTGTTTAACAATCAACAGCGATAAAAAGAACACATATCATTGCAATTAATTAGATGTGTATCAAGGTACAATAAGAGGACTGTGCTGTTGTTCCCGAGCAAAACTATAGGAATTTCCAATTAAGAACTAGATAATATAGACAATGGATAATATTATCATTTCAAGAATCAACTTCAATTCCATCTATTAAGATCAAGTCACACACAATACATTTTTATATCTACAGGAAATGGTAATAAATGTCAACAGTAACGTTTAAATCATTCATAGTAGACACGAAGTTTATGACAAAATTATTATTCTGACAAGTGATGATCACTAATGCAAGCTTCACACTTTAAATCTCGAAATAAATTGCATTCAAGAGAAATGGAAAACAATAGTTTCTGTTCATGGGGTGCTTGCCAGGCATTTGGAAAATCAGAAATCAAGAAAAATCCATTTGAATTGACTGACGTATTTTAATATAGATTTCGACTTCAAAGAACTATTAATTTGAGGTGTAAAGACACTAAGGGGCAATAAGTTTAATTTGAATGGATTTGAAATTAATTCACAGTTGTAGGGTTCAAGCAAGAACCAGAAAATGAAACGAAGAATTTACGAAAATAGACAAATTAATTCAAATATTTTTATGTTTACTTACAAGATCAACTATTTGATAATAGCTCGTCCAGTAGATCAGATCCCAAGTCCTCAAGCACCAAAATATCTTCTTCTTTGCTAATTTGTTTCTTTCGTCCTTTGTGTTTCGACGAACTCCGAGTCCTGTGAGTCTCTTTTATGGCTTCAGCTGGTGATAAACCCTTGCGCCTGTAATTCATTTTTCTAAGGGATTCCTTCACTTTTTCTATGGGAAAATTTATTGGTGCTGAAGCTCCGCGCATTGCAAATGCAGCCTGATCATAAGCCAAAGCTGCTTCTTCTGCACTGTTAAAAGTTCCCAGCCAAACCCTTGTTCCATTCTTTGTGGAATCCCTTATCTCAGCAGCATACTTTCCCCATGGCCGTTTCCTCACACCGATATAGCGCTTTTCTTTATTAGCCTCAGTACGAAATTCTTCAATTTCCTCTTCAGTATTCAAATCTTTGGAGGATTCAGCTTCTTCCTCGGCATCGGTACTCAAAGTTAGGCTCTCATCTTCAACCTTCGAAGGTTCTTTGCCCCAAGAAGAATTCATACTTTCAAATGATTATTTCCTCCTTTCGTTTATGTAGTACGGAATCTTGAATGGCTGAAACCCTTATGCACAAAAATGGAAAAAACAAGGTAAAATATGGTGATGAGAAGGTTAAATTGAGTTAGATAAGGAATGCCAAGATTCTAGGACAACCAGGAATAGGATTACTTGGCTTTATTTTAAAAAAAGTTTTGTGGGGTTATAAAATTATTTTGTCACGAGAATTCTTATGTTACACTAATAAAATGATGCACTATTATTATTATTATTATTATTATTATTATTATTATTATATGACTCAGGTATCCAAATTTCGTCCAACTAATATTGAGGAGTGTGTGCATTTTCTCCTAAATGTAGACACAACTTATATACACTTAGACAAGACATTCGGGAAGCGGTTCTCCTCCCCGTGGAAATGACACACTATTATTGAAATGCTGTTATTTTGCGCTAGCTAGAATATGGCATGCTGACGAAAACATGTATAGTTTTTGGATACTCAAGTTTATTTTCTTGTGAAATTTATTTTATTTTTTATTCATTCCAACTATGAAGCTAATAATTCAAACAGACTGTACTCTAATCAAACATATTATAAAGCATAAAACAGTGAATTCTTCTTTTATTGGGACAAAGAATTCGTGTCTAACTTGTGTGGTTTGAATTGAAAGCTCGATTTTGATTAAATAAATGCTTTCTTTCTAAAGTATCATTACTAAATGAAGTGATTTATAAGTATCAAACCAGCAAAGATGTTAAACTCATTTTTTTGTCGTTACACTTTTAAAAAAGAATTACGGATTAATTGTCAAGTTTTCTATAGAAAATTAATCAAACTACAATTATAGGTTAAATATTTAGATATTTGTTTACAAATTACAATTTGCATCTATGCTCGCGTCCCTCTATTATTTTTGCTTCTTTTTTCAAGACTTGTACCATGAAAAGCGAGGCTTTAATAAAGTTTTTGACTTAGATTAATCAAGTCTCATTCGCAGTGAAAGGTTGAAATTCAATAATAGAATTATCTTTATTTTTTGCATTATAGGGGTTTGTACGATTTTAGGTTTGATACTATCTTTTGTCTTCTTCTGTCGGCGGAGGCCGCTCGAGTTGCTTTCTTAGGATGAGATCTCGTTAGGACTAACTTTTTAAGTGTATATATATAGAGAGAGTTCGTTTGATATAGATTTTTTGGATAATAGTTTGTGAAAAGTGATTTTTTTTTAAAATGTCTGATTAAAAGTAAGAAAAAATTATGAGTCCTCGAGGAAAAAAATTTATTAAAAAATATATAATTGAAAATGATTTTTAAAAAATAAATTTTGAAAAATCTCTACTAAACAGAAGCAATATTGTCGATGTATCTAGTAATCTATTAATCCAATTAGGGTTTACTTTATGAGGATGTTTTAATTATTATAATCATGAATGATCACTATATTAATCCATCAATCCAATTAGGGTTTACTTCCTTCACGAGGAGGTTTTAACTGTTCACTATATATCTTATATTTCTTAAAAACTATTTAAGTAAACCCAATATTATCAAAAAGCAAGCAAGATTCTCGAATTTAATTGATAATGGAATATATTATATTCGTAGATAAGGCTCAATTATGCCATTTCAAATCCATCTACAGATTAAGAGCATTTCTGTGGGCGTCCTCTCCCCCTTTACCGGCTGTGTAGAATAAATTCTTGTTTATATTTTCTCTTGACTAGTGCTGTAATTAATAGATTTGTAAATATTAATTTTTTAATATATTGAACAATGAATGAGAGGTGTTCGGTGATATATAGCTCTTGTTTGATACAGATTAAAAATAATTTTTTAATAAATTTTGATAAAAGTTGATAAAGTGTGATTGAAAAATTGTGGAGTGATATTAATTATTAATTTTAACTTAAAATTTTAATTTTATTTTAATTATAGACCGAACATGAGCATAATATTATTATTATATTTCGTCTTGTCATGTGAATAAAGATTATTTAGATAAGAGTATAATCACTACCACTAATCAATTTCAGTTTCCTAGAACACAATTTGTGGGTAAATCACATCGAATAGACGTGGGTAAATCACATCGAATAGACAAACACATGTAACATAGAAATATAACTAATATTATAATGATTAACGTATAACCACTATGATAAATTGAAGACTAATAAAATATACAAAAATGCTGAATGTGTGTCACAGCCCCCACATATGGGAGTTGGGCCCGCGATTTTTAAAATTGTGAGCCCCACCCCTTATGTGAGGGGACTGTGAAAGATAATAGCATAATTCTAAATTATATCCTTTTAAGTTCAGCAAAACTTACTTTTAAGTACAAAACTTTTGTTTCCGAAGACATTTGAATAGACTTTTTTCTCCCTCTCTTCTTTCTCCTTCTCAAGTTTTTTGGTGAGTTAGAGGGGTTTGTTGCCCACTTGGAGCAAAAGTTAAATTTGATTTTAAATACTTACTTATCCTTGTAATAAGATAAATGTTTTTTTTTTTTAAATAAGTAATTCGACCAGCAAAAAATTAGAACTCCCCCTCCACACCTAATGGCGAATCCCTCAGGCCGAAACGTCCTCACCGACCAACTATTCCATCCTCTCGATCGTCCCTCACTATTAAAAGTTAGAACTGAACTTGGAAAAATTCGTTTGCATTATTTTTAAAAACTCCAATGGTTAAGGCAGGAAAATCTCTTGAATATGTTGGTAAAAATTATTGAAATCGATCAACTTCTGTTACTAAAAAAGGGTTGGTTGTGAGAGAAAAGCAGCAATGGGAAGTCACAACCCATGAAAATGTAGGAATTTCTGAATGCCAAAGTGAAAATTAATTACATGAAAATGCTGAAACTTTTAAGCATATATACCTCCATGAAATGTGCTCCGATACTTCTCCATGGAACCGCTTGCAAAGGCAAACATAAACTGTTGTTTTATTGGAAGTTCAAACAAAAGAGAAATTGCTGAAATTTATGAAGCTTTTTTTAGTGAACAAAGATTATGCATTGAAATTTCTTCATTTATATAAGTATTGATTTTTTTATTTTTTTTTTCCGTTCGTGTAATTTCATGTAAACTGCTCTGTATGGTTTATTTTCCACAATTTTGGGTTTGATGCTGGTATTTGTCTTCTTCCGTCGGCGGATGCCACATTGGAATGGCAATACATAACAAGGACAGACACTGATCAATTTAATAATACCACCAAATTTGACTAACCTTTTACACATAGCGTATGGGATGAAAAATAGCTACTTCCTTTTTATTTTACGAAACTGCGTCTGTTCATGTGCATAGGGTTTGGGAGGAATCTTACCTGTAAATAAATAGGATAGAATTAGGAAAAGGAGAAAGTTGGGGTAAATGTTTCATTACAAAAAGGTTGAACCCCAACTTTCGGACCCCTACTTGCCCTACTCTGGTCTTGGTGAAGGAGGTAAATCGCAGGTTATACTTCCAAGGGTATATGGTGAAAAGCTGCTTGTACACTTGCATTTACCCAAGGGCCAAATCCATATTTCAGGATTCGAACCCTTGACGCGACAGCCTCAAACAAAGTTGGAGCTTTTCCACATTCTCCCTTTATCACTTTGAAAACTGTCCCCGTCCATGGGTTAATTGTTTCGTCATTTACTGAGGTTTAGTTTGTCTCTAACTTCTAACCGAACTATAAGATCCGTTTAGCAATTGAACTTTCAAATGATCTATATCCATCACTTGTTACAATTTTGATAGTTGAATCTAACAAAATTGTCAACCAGGTAGATGGAAGTCACACACTCACTGGACGTTAATTATCTCAATCAATTGTTACATCACCAAAAACTTAATTTTAAAACTTGATTTTTCTTTAAAAAGTAAAAGAAAAAAAAATAGCGTTCGATAAAATAGCACTACAACATACAACAAAGATGGCAAAAAACCTAAAATTAAATTTTGATGTCCCTTGTTAGTAAGGTGACAGTTGATTGGGACAATTTAATGTTCATTGAGTGCCACTTGTGAGCTTTGGCTATCGCATATATAGGCAGTTATGTTAACTTCATCGAGCAAAATCATAAAGGGTTATAAATTGTGAATATTTTTTAAAGTTTAGTGATTATGGAATAACGTTCTAAAGTTGGTTAGTAGAAAGGAACATGACCTAAAGTTTAGTTAACGATGCCACAATGAATCTGAAAATGACATGTAATACATGTTTAATATTGTCCAATAAATATCAATACACGATGACAAGGGCGGCACAAAAGAAAAAATTGAAATTTAAATAGTTTTGTAAATTTGCCTAGAGAGATATGTATTATGAAAGAGAGCTCCTAGATTATTTTTATAGATCCAAGAGCCAACGTAATTCTAAGCTCTAATTTAAATAAATATTTTTTCAATTCAATTCAAAGATTACCTATTGCATTGATGGCTTACAACCCTAATTTAAATAAATAACTAAAACCTAGATAATTACTGAAATATAGTTAATTACTAAAACCTTCATAATTATCAAAACTAAAATATAATGACGAAAATTAAAAAACTACTATTTGGAATTAATCCGAAATAAAGGAAATTCAAATTCAAATTTATTTAGAAAGAAACATTAACTACAATAATAGTGTTCCAAAACTCCTAAAGAGGTAGTGCTCATGAGCAATATATAACTTGACGTACTCAGTTGCATCATAGAGAGCTCCCATCGTGCAGACCTAGTTTGGTAAAGGTGAAAAGTGGAATTTGAACAGCCTTGGCATTGAGCATCTTGGTGCATTCTGTATGTGGTAGAGATAACTTGAAAGCCCAGAAAATAGATAATGGTCGAAGGTCCTCGATCGAAATCTAGTAGCAAATTACTTAACGAATTTGTCAATAAATTCCGTGTGATAATGAGATCATCAACATAGAAAAGAATATAAATAGTACAATCATTTTAGTTATAAATAAAAAAGAGGTGTCGACTTGGAATTCACAAATTCATGATAAAAAATACATTGTTCACGAAAATATTTTTCGGATTTAAATCACCGCAAGTGCACGGTTCGTTGACAAGTAATAAAGTGGAAATCCTAGAATTTCGAGTATCGTTCTCACGAGAATTGGTTTAACTTGATTTCTATGACCGAGACCTTAACTGAATCTATAAAACTCAAGATGATAGTTAACGTAANATGTCGAATGCAAGGGTTTGATGAAATTAATGAATGAAAAGTGCACTAGGATCCTGAATCACCAAGCAAAATTCCCTTTTAACCCATATTTCACAATTTGACAACATAATGAATTGGTTGAATAATTAACGTTTCTAACTTATCCAACAATCTCTCTCGAATAGAATTGAACATATTCTAACATACAATTTGACTATATTTTTATGACAAATGCAATATATAAGAATGCATAACGTTTTGTAAACACTTAGAGATTCACGTAAAGCATAGCGGTATATTTCTATCCCCTATCGGACCTTACGATGGTTTATACCTTGTTGAACCTATTTCCCTTCTTTCGAATGCATAAAATAGACCACCCAAACTCACAT